>CAUYQG010243824.1:0-49155 GCA_963574415.1 Tarsius wallacei
ACCCTACACCAATTCTCTGAGTGGGGGAAGTTCAAACTTCTCCTGTTACTCAGATGCCACAATTTCTAGGTGAAAAGGGAATTGGTACAAACCACAACAGTGGGGACCAGGCCTAATATGTCTAAATACTGATGTGGGAGAAAATGTGACTCACTTAGTGTGAATACTCTACCCCAACACATGTGGGCCAGGTAAGGCAACTGGTGTGGCCATCCATAAAATAATAAACATTAATTTCTTCATGTTGGGATTTTTAACAAGAATAATAAACACTGAAATGGAGTTAAGAAATGTAAGTCAAAGTGGAGAAGTCACCTAACCTATCTCTGGCTTTCTGTTATCTCCATCTGTAAAATGGGAATCATAGTAGTACCAACCCCAGAGGGTATGCCTGAGGATGAAATCTGCATATATGTGGTGAAGTGCTCAACGTAGTGGCCCGCCCATGGTAAGGACTGCTATGATTTTTATTATTCGTTTTGCTGTGAGGATCAAGGAAGACGGAATGCAACGTAAAGCCCCACATACATGTGTCATACATGAGCCTCCAGCCCGGGACTGGGGAGATGGGTGGCACGTGTGGAAGCTTCTGAACCACTAGACCTGGGACTTGGGGTAGCGCCTGAAGCCGCCTCTGGTGACGGCTGCTCCTTGCCTCCCGGAAGTTTCCACCTGGATGCCCTGGGGCCCTGGACGGCTCTAGGGAGGGCTGGAGGGACCCGGGAGAGGCAGGGGCGGAACAGGGACGTACCTGCTTTCACTGCACTCCTTCCGCTCCCTCACCCTCAGCCACTTGCGGAGGAGGAAGCGTTTTCGGCGCGGGGAAGCGCTGGGTGTGGAGCAGTTGGACCACGGGGTGTCCTCGTCGCTGGAGGGCGTGATCTCGATGGACGGCAGCTGCAGGAACTCCTTGCCAGGGGCCAAGACGACGGGCAGGTCCCGGGCCAGCCCGGCCTCCAGGCTCTGCTCCTGCACGTTCTTCATCCGGCGCATCTTGAAGCGCCGGCGGCGGAGCGTGGGGGTCGACGAGCTGGACCAGACGGGACTGCCCTCGGGCGCGCCCTGCGGCTCGGGCACCTGCAGGGCGGGCAGCTGCAGGCTCTCCATCATGTTGGCCGCCGGCATGGGGGCCGTCGCCTCCGCGCTCGCTCCGCGCCCTCCGCCCGCAGCCCGGCTCGCGGCTCCCCGCCCCTGGCCCCTCTCGCCGGGGCCGCTCGAGCTGCCAGACGAGCGAGTGCCTTCTCCCGGAGGGCCGCGAGGGGACGCGGCGCGGCGCCGCCCGGAGTCTAACTTTTCGGAGCGCGCGTCCGCCGCCGCCGAGGCGACCCGGGCGCGGGGAAGCCGCCCGCCAGCCGCCCGGCCGCCCTTCTGGGGCTCCCCTGCCGCGCCCGCTGGCTTTCCTTCCGCGGCGCTCGCTCCCTCGCTCGCCGGCGTCTCTGCGCGAGCGGCCGCGGCGGCCCCGGGCCCCACGGGGCGGCGCGGCAAACTCTCAGCGGTTTGCGTTCGGCAGATCAGGCTGGGGAGCCGGCTTGGCGCTGCAGGGAGGTAGAGAGCGGAAGAGGCAGTGGCAGGAGGGGGGCGGGGTGGGGAGAGAGGAGAGAGAGAGAGAGAGAGGAAGCGAGACACTGGATAAAAACAAAAAAGGAGGAGGAGGAGCAGGGGACTGGAGGGGGGCGCTATCCTGAAAGGGCACGCACGGGCGGCGACAGCTAGTGTAACTGTACACGGGATCCCATGGGGAGGGCCTCTTCCCCCGAGGAAAGGCTGCCTCCAATCAGCCGAATGAAACAGGATCACAAACCAAACTTTCTCAGAGCAACGGCAGGCCAGGCAGCTCTCATTAGTCAACTCCCTGCTTTTTTTATTTGGGAGAGGGGGCTGCGGAGAAAGGGGAATCAATGAATTCAGTTCTCGTTCTCTCAGGTCACCCGAGATACAGGCTTGGGGGAAAATCAGGGGACTTTTCAACGGGCTCTCTTTTCCTAAGAAAGGTTCTTTTAATTACTTGGAGTGTGGGTGGTGGAACCGGAGGCCAGGGCATAGTCAGAGGAAGAAAGCAAGTTTCCTGGAGGCTGCTTCCAAAATGACAAGCTGAGGAGAAAGGACAGTTCTGTGACGTGAGCTGAGGACACCAGACATGACATACCAAGGGAGGACAGACAATAGGATCTGAGTGACACAGGACACACAGGACCATCAAGGAAAAGGGGCGGAACTCTGTACATTGTGAGCAAATCTGCCAGCATCATAGCCCCATCCCAAGCAAAGAATAACATGAGGTGAACACCTGCGAGGCAGTGCAACCAACAGAGCCCCAGGGAGTCATGTACATCTCCCTTACATTCCTGGGAGCTGATTCAATTCTGCTTCAGCCTGCCAGAGGCGTGGACTAGGTCACAGAATCTAGTCTGTCCCCAGGTCATGGAACCTAGAAACTCTGGATCAGTTCTGGCAGTGTCCCAAGAGCTGCTGAACCACTCACTCTCTAGACCCAGGTACCACACTAAGAGATGGGTGGTAGAAATGATCCACCCTATTCGGGCACTCTCTGTGGATCAAAGTCTAACCTAGCCCAGCTTGTAGAACAGAGGCTGTAACACCCATTCTCCTTCCTCCCCAGCCCAGTCCGTGCATTTGCCTCTTGAGTCAGTAACTTTCAAGTAGACCATGAGGAGCACCAAAGAATATACCACGAAGTCCGTAGTCTGATCCATCTCTCTTTTCTGCCCCTCTGAGTTTCCATCTGGGAGCCAATGCCCAACTTCTGTGCCAGGACAAAGGTCACAATTCACAAGTATCCTAAAGCTGAGAACAAACCGCATCCCTAAAGACCACAAGAATTCACTACAAGTAAGTACATCCCAGCAGCTCAGCAAGATGTCAAGAATGACACTGGCTGTGGGTTCACCATGCCCTGCAATGACACATATGGAGAAGATCAAAGCATCCTGACTTTACACAACCTCTGAGAGGCCGGGAAACTGAGGGGAGTACGTCTTGCTCAAGGAGACAGACTCCCTGGAATGTCAGCCCCTGTTTCTGACTCTTAACATCCAGCCACTGGCTGTCTCAGTAGTGATTTGGTATCATTCTATTTTAACTCCCGGATGTGGCACAGAAAGCAGAAACCCCTTCCCATCAGGTGTCAGCCTGGCGAGGAGCAGGACACCTCTTCTGGTTCCGGGGCTGCTGACAAGGCTGAGCTGTAACTCCAAACCTGAGGATCCGGAACTAAACCAAGGTTCCACAAAGTTTGTTCACTGCCTTGTATTTCTTCCAAGGACGAGCATTATGCAAGGGATCTGATAACTTCCCAGTTCAAGGAACCTGCCTGTTGGCTAGCTGACGAAGTAGGAGACGGTAGTTGCCTGGGATTCTGGGGAGAAAGAAAGCCCGGCCACTACCATTTACTTGGAGGTGAGCACCTGCAAGGCAGTGCAACGAATAGCCAAAAAAATAAAAGGAAGCCGGGCTTGGTGGCTCAGCCTGTAATCCCTCGCTTGGGGAGGCTGAAGTGAGTGGATTGCCTGAGCCCGCGGATTCGAGACCCGCCTGGGCAACTTGGTGAGACCTCATCTCTACAATAAATCCAAAAATTAGCCAGGCATAGTAGCGCGCGCCTGTAGTTCCAGCTACTTGGAAGGCTGAGGCGGAAGGATCGCCGGAGCCCAGCAGGTCGAGGTTGCGGTGGCCGGGAGCAGCCACTGCACTCCAGTCTGTGCGAGAGTGAGGCTCCAACTCAAAAAAAAATAAAAATAAAAGGAGAGTTCACAAGGCAGTAGCCAGAGATCTGATGGGCAGTTTGGGGAAAGGGAGGCTCAATGAGGAGGCAGCCCCCTTTAAGTTTATCCTGGACACTCTGAATGTAAACACATGCTTCTCAAAAGGAAGACTAGCCACCAGCTCCCTCCTCCCACACACGCTAGCCACTTTTCCTGCCCACAGCAGATTCTAGACCTAAAATCCTATGAGATTTAATTTAAGCCTTGGGCACAGCAGTGACTGAGAATGATCATTTACATTTCACCTGGCCTGAGGGAAAAATCTCCTCCAAACTAAATCTGAAATGGTCTCTGCTTGGTTGGGAAGCAGATTCCCAGAGCATATCTCGTCTCTAACACTATAGCCCCTTCTGTCTTTCAAACTATAACCTTTCCCACCATTAAAACCCTATTCAGAACACATCCCTGGCCTCTTCCAGCTGTTTGTGTTGACTGTGTCTCTAGCAAGTAAGACACTAAATGGGGCACTGCATTGAAACATGAAGTGCCCTTCAACTGTGAGCCATGGAGCCCTCGTTACTGTTAAGACTTCACACTCCTTGAAAGAAGAATCAAGTTTCTCCTGCTTCTGATTCTCTCAAGTATCCTGTGCTTTTTATTTTTCTTGTGACCTTTACTCTTATTTATTTACTTATCTGTTTATTTATTTTTCATGTTTTTAGAGACAAGATCTCACTCTGTCACCCAGACTAAAGTGCAGTCATGCAGTCACAACAGTCACTGCAGCCTTAAATTCCTGGGCTTTAGTGATCCTCCCACCTCAGCCTCCCGATTAGCTAGGGCTACAGATGTGCACCACAATGCTTGGTTAATATTTTTGTTTTGTAGAGACAGGGTCTTGCCATGTTGCCCAGGCTGGTCTTAAACTTCTGGCCTCAAGTAATTCTCCTGCCTCTCCCTCTCAAAGTGCTGGAATTACAGGCATAAGCCACCACACCCAGCCTACAGTTTGGTTTTGTTTTTTTTTGAGTTGGAGTCTCACTCTGTCACCCAGACTGGAGTGCAGTGGCTGCTCCCTGCCACTGCAGCCTCGACCTGCTGGGCTCCAGCGATCCTTCTGCCTCATCCTTCCGAGTAGCCAGAATTACAGGCGCGCACTACCACACCCGGCTGATTTTTTTTTTTTTATTGTAGAGATGAGGTCTCGCCAAGTTGCCCAGGCGGATCTTGAACCCGCGGGCTGAGGCAGTCCACTCACCTCAGCCTCCCAAAGCGCGGGATTACAGGCTGAGCCACCGAGCCCGGCTGGGCCTACAGTTTTTAAAAGAGCTTTCATGTAACATATTGTGTCTCCCTAGTGGCCCTAAGAATAAGATAGAACAAATGTATTACCGTCATTTTACAATTGATGAAAGTGAGACAGAAGCTTCAGTCATTTACCCAAAGTCACAGAAAAATGACAATGACTACTCAGTGACAAGGCCAGAACTTGAACCCGTGCCTTCTGAAGCCAATTTAGAGGCCACCAAAAGTTTGGAAAAATAATTTCTCAGAGTAGTTGGTGGCAGAGAATCAGACAAAAGAGTTTCCAAGACCCCCTTCAGAATCTCAGCCACTGCATTTGCTCCCCAAGTCTTTTCCCCTTTCCCACATTTCTTCTCTCCTATATTTAGCTTTCAGCAGCTCCACAATTCTCTGGGATACTGACCTCACCTCTGCCCCCCACCCAACTCTGGCTGTCCAGACAGGTGGTAGCCAGAACAACCCACACCAGCCAGGCCTCTGACTTTAAATGAAAGGGGCTCATATTACCAAGCAACTGTTGTTTATTCCCAGCTACACAGGCTCCCTGTTCCTACAGACACAAGACACCCAACACCTGTCTATTCCTTCTGGAGACCCATAAAGGACATGGTCTATTATTCAGTTGAAACTTACAGGAGAAAAGTTAAGTGAAAAATAGCAACTTCGAGGCTGGATTTCTCCTGCATGCACAGTCAAATGAACATGAGATGGGAGGCACAGGCACCCCGACCCACCATTCCATAGGCCCCAGGATACCAAGGGCAAGCAACTCCCAAGGACACAGGATTGTCCCCAACCCCACCCCTCAACACTGTTGCTGCAAGAGGACAATCCTCACCCTCAAGGCTGGAACACAGAGTTTCTCTCTTACACGACCTTCAAAATGGCCAGCCCCAAAGGTTGGCCCATTAGGAGGGAAAGGAGCAGGCAGTGGGCGTGTGGGAAGCGGAACTTGTGGCTGGCAGGGAAGCTGGAAATACGGACAGAAACATGGACAATGCTGTGAAAGCAACGTTAACTGTCTTCAAATACAAAATGAAAGATGACAAGATATCACTCAGTAGCTCTCTTTTTGTTGCTGAACAAGAGGAAATGAGTTTGTGCATAGCGCAGCATGGGGGATTTGGGACAGATAATAAACATTTACCAAGAGTAAGGAATGGTATGCATGACCAAGGCTGGGTAGAGAGTGGCTTTCTCTGTAGATTTTTAAAGGTAACTGGAGCCTCGCTAGAGGCAGCAGTAGGAAAGAGATTATCTCTTAAAGGCCCAGTTCCACCCTGCTATTGTGGGTCTTTAGGGCTCAGATTCTCTCTCTTTAAAATAACAGCAATTCACTTATACCTAAAACAGTCTGTTTGAACTGACCTGTTGCTGGCTCAGGCGTTTTGATCACCAGATGCTAAACACCTCCTTGAGACACACAAACAGCTTTAATATCTTGCACCAGTAAATTTGAAATACAGAGCTTAATCACCAGGGCGGTGATAAGGCAGGGAACCAGTGGTGAGAGGTACAGAAACAGCAGAAAAAATTGGAGAGAATAGCTTAAATCCCTCCCCATGGATTTCCTTTTCCTTTCATCAGTCCGCCTTCCATTTCCCCAGGAAGGGGCTAACTACTTAAGAAAGGACAGCCTGTAATCCTGCACCTTGGGAGGCTTAGGTAAGTGGATTGCCTGAGCCCACAGGTTCGAGACCCACCTGGGCAACTTGGCAAGACCTCATCTCTACAATAAATCAAAAAATTAGCCGGGCGCAGTAGTGCGCGCCTGTAGTTCCAGCTACTTGGAAGGCTGAGGCGGAAGAATTGCCAGAGCCCAGCAGGTCGAGGCTGCGGTGGCCAGGAGCGGCCACTGCACTCCAGTCTGGGCAACAGAGTAAGACTCCAACTCAAAAAAAAAAAAAAAGAATTAATGGAAAAAATATAACATAATAAACTCCAGAATAGAGACATATACAAATTATTGTTGGAGACCAAAGAATAGCACATCTAATTCTGCCTAAGAATAAAATGAACAAAAGGAACCGACGTTACCCATGTGTAGTGTTCAAGAGGTAATGATAATTTGGCATGTCAAGAACCATTTATACATAGGTACAAATTTGTTTATACATAGGTGGGAGGTTTCTTGAAAGAGAGCTCTCTGTGTGATCTCATATAAAATTTTCACAATACTATATATTAGTCTTTTTAAAATTTTCTTAGTTATGAGGTGAGGTGTAACTAAATCTTTTAACCTGTCAAAAATAAAACTCAAAAAGTGTACTTTTGTTATCAATTTGTATTTGCAATTAGGCCATACAATAAATGTCCTTTGTCTTGTCAGTGGAAAGTGAAAGAATGTTCCAGTCATGCTTATATACATGGGCAGTAATTTAGACCTCTCCAGCTTTCCAATCTACTTACTTCTGAGGTTGAACAGAATTCTTAGATGGTTTCTCAAAATCCCCATATACCAGTGTACATACCTTTCTTCAAGTTATTCAATCAAACAACGTTTTAGATGATGCCATGAAGAGGTTTTGAAGATATATTTAAGGTTCCAAATCAGTTGATGTTGAGATGAAGATATTATCATTAGTGGTCTCATTCTTATTAGGGGAAACCTTGAAAGAGATTAAATTCTTCTTTATAAAAGAGATCCAAAGTTTAAGAAAAAGTTGATGAGTGCAATATTCTGAATCATTGGGTTTTAGTATAGACACATGACAAGAAATGTGAATGGCCTCTAGGACTTAAGAGTTAAATCAAACTAACAACCAACAAACAAACAAACAAAAAATAGAGATCTCAGTCTTACAAATGCTGGAAACTAAATTTTGAGAACTTGAGTGAGATTGGAATGGATTCTTCCCCAGTGGCTTCAAAAAACACAGTGCAACTTATACCCTGATGTCATCTCGTCAATCTCTGGGCAGAGAACCCAGTTATGCTGTGACTGGACTTTTAAGCTACAGAAACCGTGAGATGATAAAAGCGTGTCTTTTAAGTCTCTAAGTGGATGTCAACATGCTATGGAGAAAGAGAAAACTAATACTAATACATTTGTCTTCATTCTTCTGAATATTATTCTAATAATATCACGTAATGATAACTTTTCACAGTTCCTGGAAAATTAAATTTCTTGAGTTCATATCCTTAGTATGTGAATTTAAGTCGTTTTGATTGGTAATGAGTTAATTGCAATTAACTTTAAAGTGAACATGTTAGAGATATCTTTTAAGCAGTTTATAATGAATTGAATTTTAACTGCATGCATTATGCTATTTGTTTCTGTTTATTCTTGAGACCTACATAATTAATCACATACTTACTAGTTAGAAACCTCATTACTTAGTATGTGAATCATTTGTTATCTGTTAAAGCATTACATTAACACTAATTGCTATCAATTGATTGTGAAAGTAATCTTTTGGTAAATTAACTGACAAACTATATAAAAGCACTGGTATAAATCAATTAGTATTTAACTACCAAAATATCAAATATCACTCTATTAATTCAAGATACATAAAGAGCCAAACTATTACTTGACTCCTGATAGATAATTCAAATACAATGTTGCAAAAGATATAGATGATGTAACTCAGAATGAAAATGTACATAACTAAGTAATTAAGATATATCTGGATAGGTTCTCTTTCTCTTTCTTCACTCATATTCTTCAAATGGAAAATATTATTAATGCTTACTAGATACCAAACACTGAGTAGTATTTACTTTGTTTCAGAACTTAGAAATTAACTAGCTTTATTATACTGTGTGTGGGTCTCTGCGTGTGTTGAGAATGGGAGGGTGGTTGGGAATGGGGAATGGGGTGGATCAGCCCCAAGATATACGAATACTGGAAAGTCATCATCTCTATTAGACCTTGTGAAACGATGTGAATAAAAGGTGTCTTTTACTTTTACACATTGACCTGTACTGTACATAGCAATCTTGTTTCCATAGTTAGATTTCAACCTCTTCTCTATGTAAACTCATGTTTTGTTTGTATGTCTGGTATTCTGACTCTCCTGGATATGAATTCACTTTTGCGCTAATCAAATCTTCCTTGAAAAGACTACCTCTTCTAATATTAGTATAATTTATAGATGTATTCTGCTTGCTGATTGTTTAAAAATGATGAAGTTGTAACTAGTGTATGTTTTGAAGTATATATGTATATTTATAGTGAAGTGACTAAATCTAGCTAATTAACATGCATTACCTCACACAGTTTTCAGTTTTAAGGTGAGAACATTGAGAGTATTTTATATCTACTCTCTAAGCATTTTTCAATATTACAGTGCATTATTAATTATAATCACCATGTTGAATGATAGCTGTCTTAAACTTATTTTGCGTAACTAAACTTAGTCATATCTAAAATTTTGTATCCTTTGATGAATCCTCACTCTTCCTCCACCAATCACCCCAGCTCCTGGTAACAATCATTCTATTCTGAGATTTCAACTTTCTTAGATTCTGCATAGAAGTGAAATCATGTGGTATTTGTCTTTCTACATCTGGTTTGTTTCACTTAACACAATGTCCTTGAAGTGTATCCATGTTGACACACATGACAAGATAGTCTTCTTTTTTATTGCTTGATAGTATTCCATTGTGTGTGTGGATGTGTGTGTGTGTGTATGTATAACATTTTCTTCACTCATCTATTGTGGACACTTAGGTTGGTTCCATATCTTGACTATTGTGAAAAATTGTTGCAAAATTTAAATATAGTTTCAAGTGATTATTCACCAATCCAACTACTGCTAAAATCTAATTTTTAATAGTCATTTTTATTTTAAAAAATAAAAATTTCCTTCTGCATGCTTGTATGATGAATTTTATGCTTGGTGACAAATAATTTGAGGACTTGTTACATCTTGCTTTGTTCACTGGATTACTGGCTTCCTGTATGATTCTTCTCACATCTTTGGCCTTAAATAAGTATGTCTTCCAATCTCTTCAATACTAAAGGGAAATATCTAGGTTTCTTTATATTAAAAAAACAAAAAAACACTGATATAAATAATTAGGTCCAGGCATAGGAAAGTTAGACTAATGAAGTTTTGCTTGACTGGTCTTTGAATGCATTACCTTTTCAAAGAATATTTTCTACTTCAAGCTATGTGGACGAGACAATTGTATTTAATGGATTGAATCAACAATATATATATTTTTTAATTGAATACGAAATAAAATTAATTTTCGAGCTTTTAAATCCCATCAATTTGCTGACAGTTGAATTTATGCAACACAAACACAAACTTTGTGATATAAAGGCTAAAATTATAGTCATAAAGACTATCTGTTTTTGAGCCATTGCCTTGCTAGTCTGGTATGGCCATGTGCTCTTTGAGCTATGGCTGTTGCCATGCTTCCTGGCTTTCCCTCCTCTACCTTGGAGAGGTGAATCTTCTCTCTCCCTTCTCTTTTTCTAATTTACTTTTAAATAAACTTTTCTTTTTCTATCTCTTTCTGTGTCACAATTCTTGTCATTGCTCGGATCTCTGTGTTGCCTGCGCACACCTTCGGCTTGCCGGCTCCAGCGGTGCCACACTTCTTGCTCCCTTCATCCTTCCGTCGCTTCTCCATCCACTCTCACCCTATCCGGACTCTTAACATTTTTGGAGGTCCCACAGAAATATCTGAAATCTCTCTCTCTCTCTCTCTCTCTCTCTCTCTTATTTCCTAACTGGTGACCCTCTGTAGACTGTGTTGGAACCTGGTAGCAACTGAAAACTCTGACAGAGGTTACACTTCAGTGTGCTAGAAGGTTCCAAGGAAAGACATCAGACCACTGTGGCCTGACAGGGTGAGGGACTAAGGATAACTCTTTACTTCCTTCTAGCCAAGATTTCCAAGTTTCCCGGTGGACTGGGCTGAATCTCAGAGGACAACTGATGATCTCTGCCTAGGGCTACTCCCCAGGGAGGCAAGAAGTTCCCTGAAGAAAAGTATGGACTGCCAAACTATGAGTGGGAGACAAAGTGTTTGGTTTTCTTTGCTCTTCTCTGGCTGGCAAACTAACTCCACAAAGGACCTTGAAACTCCAGCAGCTAAGGCACACCTTTCTGTGTCTTTGTCTCTTTAGGGGGAGATAAGAAGCAAACTCCAGGAACCACATCTTTCCAGCACCCTCCCGAGCTAACTGCAGACCAGGAAGAAGGTCCTCAACCAAGAGTAAGCACTGGGGAGGAGGTTTTGGAGGTTTGCAGGAAGAGAAATTGGGTAACATGAAATAATCTATGAGCATGGAAGCCTCACCAGACTAGCAAATATGTTAGAATTGTTGGGCCACACTGAAGGCCTTACTGAAGCTACTGGTCAAGAGTCAAAATGAGACCAAAGCTTAACCACCCCAGGAGAGACCTGTTCAGCAAGAAATTCTGGTTGTTTCTGTCATTAAATTCATCAACTAAACCAGTCCCAATAATCAATGTCTGAGGTCCACGTAGAAAGGAGCAGAGTTGCCGGGCTCGGTGGCTCAGCCTGTAATCCCGCACTTTGGGAAGCGAAGGTGAGCGAATTGCCTGAGCCCAGAGGTTCGAGACCCACCTGGGCAACTTGGCATCTCCACAATAAATCAAAAATTAGCCAGGTGTGGTAGCGTGCGCCTGTAGTTTCGGCTACTTGGAAGGCCGAAGAGGAAGGATCGCCGGAGCCCAGCAGGTCGAGGCTGCGGTGGCCGGCCAGGAGCTGCCACTGCACTCCTGTCTGGGTGACTGAGTGAGACTCCAACTCAAAAAAAAAAAAAAAGAAAGAAGCAGAGTTAAAAGCTACAAAACAAAACACAGCATCATTCAAAGCTTTAAAATTTTAATGCAGCTTTAAAAGCATGTAAACAAAAAATACAAAGAAGAACATCTCCCCACCCCACCCCTCATCAAGGGACAACACAAAGAATCTCCTGCCTTGGCATGGGTGGAATTTTCAGCCACACTGGGTTAGAATGTTGACATCATGGAAGTTTGAGAACCCTGTAAGTGTGGAAGAGCAGGAGGGCACTGCAGGACTCAGGACAAGGAAGAGGATCAACATGTGGATGTTACGTGCTGACTGACTAGAATGTCTCACCAACAAGATCCTTCTGGACATTTCTACAGAGTCTGAATGTGGACTCTGCTCATTACAGACTGATGGATGCAGGCATTGAGGAAAACAAAGCTAAGCACAGTTCTTGGTCTGGATGGTGGCATAGGAGAAACTCAGAGATTTAAAGCACTAGGGAACTTGCCACACCATTGCAGACTTGAAGAAGAGGAAGACATAGGAGAAGGAATGTGGGTGGCCTCAAGATGCTGTTGTACCCTGACTCACAACCCACAAAAAAACAGAAACACCCTCCTACAACTGTGAGGAATTGAGTTTCAACAGCTTAAATGAACTTGGATGCAGATTTCTCCCTATCGCCTCTGGACAAGGGATCCACATGGGCAATATTTTCATCATAGACTGTGCTTTCCTGAGCAGAGAATCCAGCCATCCTTGGAACTATATGTTAATAATGGGTATTGATGTGCGTCACTAAACTTATGGTAATCTGTTGTACAACAATAGAAAACTCATACATAGGCCTTTATGCTTCTTTTGCTTTGGGAGGAGGAAGCGAGAGAATTACCAGAGTCCACAGATTTGAGATCAGCCTGGTCAACATGTTGAGATCTCATCTCTACAATCAATCAATAAACAAACAAATAAAATTAGTTGATCGTGGTGGTGCATGCCTATGGTTCCAGCTACTTGGAAGGTAGAGGCAGAAGGATCACTTGAACCTAGCAGCTCGAGGATGCAGTGGCTGTGAGTATGCCACTGCACTCCAGCCTTGGTGACAGAGTGAGACTCTGACTAAAAAAATAAATAAATAAGAAAATAAGAACTACAGTGCGATGATTTTTGAGGATGCAGCTTTAGTATGTGTATGTTTATTCATTTGCAAATTTTGCAAATGTGCTGTGGTTCTATAATTTTAATGTTTGTAAAAATACACACATATATATAAAATTTTAAGATGAAAAATGAAAAAAGACTATCTGTTTTCAAAATGATTCTGAAAAATAAAGATTAAAAATAAATAAACCTGAAAATAATCAAATGAACTTTTCACAACTACTTGTAGTTTTGTGGTCTTCTAATTTGATACAACTCAGTTGAATAAAATTATATCTTAGAGAATTAAACTCTGTCCATCCAGTGCCAAATAACAAGTTTTAAATACGTTCTTTCAATTACTTGAATATAGATTTCCAAAATGATTTCAAATAAACTATCTTTTGATATTTTTTAAATATTCAACACATATAAAATTTTAAATTATTTACTCAACTGCTATGGCTAAATAAGTATGCAACATATAATGCCCTAAAGCTGATGTTATCTTTTTACTTCAGAACAGTTAGTGCTCTGACTCACACTCCAAATTCTAAAATAAAGAATAATATCTGCTCTAAGGTAATATGTATTGCATGCTGGCATTAGACATAAAAGAATAGGTAAAGATTTAAAATATTAAGTGTTGAACATTTCAAAATGTCAAAAGATATTCAAACATGGTAATTATTTTCTTCACAAAATAAGTTAATCCCAGAGTACATCTACTGATGTAATTTTTATGTTAAAATATAAATAATTTCTCCAGAATAGTTGTATTTTTTCTGACAGCTGTACTGAATTAAACAATAAATTATCAAGTAAGTGCAAGGAGCAAGCAGGTATTTTCCAAATATGTAATTATCATGTTAATTGCCAATAAAGTCATTAGTTTGTGTTATGCTCTTTTTTTCTCCTCTGAACAAGTGAAACATTCCTGTTTTTTCTATTCTACAGTTTTATTTCCAGCTGAAAATTCATTATGTTGTCGTGTCCTTATGACTTTTGATTTTCATTAAAGATCATTATACTACTGGGAAATTATCATATCTCAGAGACAATATAAGCAGAGTCTTCTCAAACTTGATTACATTGCATTGTGTTTTAAAATTAATATCTGTACACTGAGATCAATTAACATTTTTTAAGAAAATATTTTCTTCACAACAAATTACATTTAAATTGTCTTGTGGGTAGTTTATTGTCATAAAATGTAATTTGAAATAAATTCTTATCTCTGCTTGGTTATGATGAAATGAAAAGTCTGGTAAATATTAACCCCTACAAACAGATAAGAAAATAGGAAATGAAAATTCTCCTTTGAATGTTGAAATGTTTAGGATCTTTTCCCCCCAAAGGACTGTGATAACATAAGCTAAGGCATAATGTTTAAATAATAATAAAAGGAAAATAATCATTTCAGCAGGTCCCTTGAACTTAGAACATTTTGCATGACAGCTAGCATAACTTTCTTTCGGCAGCAAAAATTCTAAAAAAAAAATTCAAAGAGTATTTTTTTCAAGTGGATAAATAAATTATGAATACATGTTTTCATACGTTGATTCAGAGAATGAAACATAATTGAAAACATAAAAGCTAAACCACTTTCTCTATCTATGCCTGAGTTCAAACTGGCAAACATCCTTACTTCTAGGCTCTGAAGAGCAAATTATTGAAACACATTTGGGGAATTATGAACAACCTGAAGAAAAAAACACCTTAGCATTTCATACACCAAAGTCTTCTTCACCACTGAATCTCAAGCTATAGTTTTGATTACAGTTTTGAAAAATGCTTTTTCCTTCAACTGCAAAAGGAAACTCCTAGAATGATGACGAATGACAGTTTTTGTAGAAATCAACTGAAATATCAACTCAACAACTCAGCCTGGGTTGGCTTCCCCTTAAAATTCCACTTTAGGGAAAAGTAAGACCTCTTTTAGATAAAATGTCAAATAATTAAGATGCAGAACTAATATTTTTTAAATGCACATAAAACTGCAACATAATTTCTACAACTGACATAGGACACATGAATTCATTGGCAATTGAGTTTATGAAAGGGAGATATTGTCTGGGTCACTAGAGTCATTTAAAATTCCAGTGTTTTGAGGAGAGCGTTTTGAAAACCAGCTTCTACATTCATCATTTTTGGCCTATGTTTCTATTTATAAATATGAACTCCAGTGGCATGTACTTTTTGTAGCTTCCCCCAACAGAAACAAAAACGTTGTAAGTTCGTTACGGCCTAATTTAATACATTGTCTCTACATATTGTTGTTTGCAGCAGGGTGTGGTAACTTTGCAGAAAACCTAAGTACATGAGTACTGTATTTGGATGAACTGTATTGTTACATCATATATTAAAGATGTTATTGGATAAATGCCAATACTTTACTAAATTGAAATATTAAGTGCATATACATTTACAAATGATTTTATCTTAAATTGCTGAATGATTAAGTTTAGTAGTTTGCCAAAGAAAATGAAGTTTTAGAGAAAAACTATAAAAATTCAGAAGTCATAAGCACGTGAAAAATGTTTTGCTACAAATATAAAAACAATATTGATTTTTATAGCTATAAATACTGAGATAAAAACAAGTATTTAAATTTTTTTTGTTTTTGTTTCTTTTTTTCAGATGATTGCTAAGGCCAAAGATACAAATTGGGAACAAAAGGACCGTAGTTTGAATGACAGATCTGTCACTAAAATGTTTATATAAAACTTAGCAATTTAATTAACTTCTCTGTACTTCTGCATTGTTATTTTAAATGGTAATGACAATTCTGAACTCAAACCTTTATTGTGAGAA
Organism: Tarsius wallacei; assembly: GCA_963574415.1. Classification (NCBI taxonomy): domain Eukaryota; kingdom Metazoa; phylum Chordata; class Mammalia; order Primates; family Tarsiidae; genus Tarsius; species Tarsius wallacei. The sequence continues at coordinate 15,702 of CAUYQG010243824.1, forward strand.
ATGTATGAGTTAATGCAATATAAAAGTCCTGGTGGCTAATGAACATGCAATAGCAAATGCTTTTTCCCCTCACAAATACATAATGTTGCCTCAAAAGTACTTTTTAATACAAATATTTTTAATAAGCATATGTTAAAAGTAATAAAGTTAAATTAATTTGTATAGATTTAAAATAAGCCCATGTATGCTTGAATAATAAAAAACATTATTAAAATGCAAACAAAAATTTTTTTTATTTTTACTCACTTTTCATATAACTTCCTCCTATGTCATTTTGCAAATAAGGTTAAAAAATTAATACAATTATATATTTCTCTCACTTTTCAAATTGTTATACATAACATGAATAAAATATTTACTATTAACTTCTATGTCTACAGCCTCAATTTCTGAATTAAGGTCTTTATTTGTAAAGTTTTCTTCTTGAAAAGACATTTACATATATTAGGTGTAGTTTCAGAGATATGCATCAAATCTTGAATTAATTAGAGAACATTTGACTCTATCAATATTCAAGTTTGGAAGGAGTGTTCTACCAGAATCCAATAATAAATGTAAATACATATTAATTAAGAAGGTATGGCACTAACATAGATAAATAAACCAAAGTATACAAATATATCCACACCTATCCATGCTATGGTATGCACATTTGTGTCTACCTGAAAATTTCAGAGTTGAAACCTAATCCCAATGTGATTGCATTTGGAGATAAAGTCATTTCATATTATGCCATGGGATCCATGCCCTTATGATGGAAGTAGTGCCCTTAGGAAAATACCCCAAAGAGCCAGTTTGTCCCTTCTACAATGTAAAGACACATATAGAAAATGCCGTCTACAAACCAGAAAGCTCTCATCAGAAATCAAATCTACTGGTATCTTGATCTTGGAATTCCCAGCCTCAAGAACTGTGAGAATTAAAATTCTGTTCTCTATAAGTCACTCAGTTTATGGTATTTTGTTACAGTGTCCCAAAGAGAATAAGAAGTCTGGCCACATAATATATAGACTAAGGTGGTTTTGCAAAAGAGTAGGGGAATTACAGGATTTTTGATAATGATGCATGGGAATCTAAATGGAAATAAATAAACTGTACTCTTCTAGTAAAATCATTCCAGTAGATTAAAGATCCATATGTTAAAAATGAGATAATAAGTCTTTTAAAAAGTAATATAAAAAAGGATTGCCATGACTTCGAGGTGGATAGATTTTTTTCTGCTCTGCAAAAAATGTTTAACTATGAAGAAAAAATTTGAAAATGTTACTATATTAAAAGTTAAAATAATTTAAAGGAAAATGATGTACAAGTAGAACAGGAAATACAAACCACCATCTAGGAATGATACATATAATACATATAAGCAGTTACCTTTTAGCTGGAGAATACATAAATATTTACACCTCTCAATACAGAAAAAAATAAAGAATATTATAGAGTAATGGACAAAAGACTTAAAAAGCATTACTCAAGTATGAATATAAAATAACTAAAATATAAAACAATGTTTTACCTCTCTAATAGTAAAAAAATAGAATATAGCAACCAATAGTATGCCAAAAAGTAAGCATCACATTTAAGTTGATTAGGAAAAAAAAAAAACAATCTGCAACATCAGGGTTGTGGAGGCCATGTGGTGATAAGAACTAATTTATGTATCACTGACAGGGGTATAATTGGGTTAACAACTTTGGAGTTGTGTTTGCATAGTTGTTGATGCAGACAGTCTACTCTTTTTTTTTTTTTTTTTGAGTTAAATTCTCACTCTGTCACCCAGGCTGTAGTGCAGTGGCATGCTCACGGCCACTGCAGCCTCAACCTGCTGGGCTTAGTTGATCCTTCTGCCTCAGCCTTCCAAGTAGCTGGACCAAAGGCATGTGCCACCACACCTGGCTAAGTTTTTTATTTAATGTAGACATGAGGTCTCACCAAGTTGCCTAGGCTGATCTCAAATCCCTGAACTCAGGCAACACTCTCACCTCGCCTTAGCCTCCCAACGTTCTGGGATTTCAGGCCTTAGCCACTGTGCCCAGCTCTTAGGTATCACCTAAAGAAACAATTACACATTTGTGAAAATATTCCTAATAATATTGTACATCATAGAATTATGAATTTATGCATATGCCCATTATGTCCAATTATTTTTTCTTTCTAAAATCAGAAAAGACTCTTGGGATTGATCACAAAAATTTGTACTCGATAGAGATCAGTGTGTTCTTAAAATAGTTCACAGTAATGGATCTGATTCTCTTTTATAGCAAAAGAGAAAGAAACTCAGATAATTTAATCCTTGAACTTAATCCGAAATTACTCATCAGAAGTTATGTACTAGAATTAGTCCATGGATATTTACAAAAAATCAAAAGTCTATTTTTAAAATATTTCTATGAAAGTCATGGCTAATAGCTTATCTTGATAAATTATACTTTTTTCTAATAAGTATTTCAAAAGCAGCAACAAATTTGATAAGCGGATTTTAACATGACTCAATCTTTTTAAATGAACAGGACCTGTAGCTTGGTTTTAAGAAACAGAACATGACAAGGTGCACTCCTGCGATCGTGTTTTGCTGTAGTGCAGTAAAGGTAAAGTGATTTTGTAAATTAAATAAAGGCCCCTAATAATTTGATTTTAAGTTAATAGAAAGTAAATTGTTCTTGTGAGGCTTGTTCTAATTAGGTTAGCCCTCTCAAAGTGGGTCTGGAAATCAGAGATGGTCTTACTGCTGTCCTTGAAGAAACAAAATTCCTTCCTGATTTCTGAAGCATTGAGAAAATGCGTTCTGCCAACAACCATATACACGTTGTTTCGTAAACTTGGAGCTTAAGTAACAACTTAAAATTGCAGATGAGACTCCTATCAGCACCTTGATTGTGGCTATGAGTAAGAAAGAATTCCAGTAGAAGATCCAATTTTATCATGCCATTCTCCTGAACCATGGAAACTGTGTGATAATTAATGTGCCTTGTTGATAGTCATAAAATCTGTGATAATGTGTAGAGTAGATATAGAAAACTAATTAAGTTACTTTAAGCAAAAATTGCAGTAATTCTTGCAGGTCTTTAAAACATTTTTTTAACAAACTTTTAATATCTGAACTGGTAAATTACATTTTTATAATCCTACAGAGTACTAGCTTTATGTCTTCTTTTTTTAGTTTCTCCATCTGAGCATGGCTGGTCAAAACATATCAGAAAATGTCAGCAGTGACACGTCTAATTCCCACTCAAGTTCAATTACACCAGAGAAAGCTTTGAATTTCTGTTGGCCTCAGTTGGTTTTTTGGCAATATTGTGGTCTCCCGAGGGACTGTGGGCATGTTAAATAGTTGTACAAGCTTCATTGTTGGTTGGAAAGACAATGTGAGGACATTTATTCTATTTGTCATCACAGTCTGTTAAAAGTCAAGGTTTCATAATTTTAGCCATAATCAGTAGTGCATGACACATAGATTTATATAAGATTTTTTAACTTAATCAAATCATTTTGAATTACAGTTTAAAAGAAAGATAATTACATAAAACTTGTCCTGTTTCAATTCTTTACATGTTGGAATTTGTAAAAAAAGAAGATAATATTGCTTGTATTAAAATCAGAGATAAGAAGAAAAAGAATCACAAGAAAGGGTATCATACTTATATTTTATCTATAACATTGACAAAAAATAATCGAACATTCAGTTGTCATGTGTGGGTACTTGATTTAAGATAGATCTGAGGCTTTTGTGCAAGTTTTACAGTGAATCATGTAACATGTTAAAGAGTGGTTATGTTATGTAAAAATATAAGCACTGTAATAGCTCCTAAAGTTATCCTTATGTTACAGACTAATATCCTTTGTTAGTTTATATTAATTACTCATAACATTAATCAATAAAAGATTATTAATTTGTTAAGATTGTAAGGAATGACGAGGTTATTAAGGATATTTTTAAGCTAATGATGATATATATTACATTGTTACATATCCAACAAATACATCAACATACTATTTCTAAAATAAATAATATATTGCTGTAGGGAACTTTTTCCTCTAAAATTTAGTTAAAGTAGATTGTTCACTATTGTGTTTAACTTCTCATAGACACTAGTAGCTAAGAACTGAGAGGAGTGATTTGCAGGGTAATGTCTGGAGACCGCCACAAACCCTCACACCTGCCAAAACTCACTTCTCTGCTGGCCACAGCTGGAGCAAGAAAGTGACTCCTGATTTCTATTTTACCTTCCAAATCTGAAGCACATGCTTCTCTTTGGCAGAATTTAAACTTGGATACTGCTGTCAAAAGCTTTTGGGAAATGCAGTTCCAAGGCATTCATTCTCTGGATAACTGGGGAGATTATAGGAGAAGGGAAAAAATATAGAGCTGTATATGCCAAGGGACAGTCTGGAGAAATTAGCCGATGTTCTTCATCAATTTGATCGTGACTGAGTCAGTGGCATGACTTCATTCTCTAAGATAAATGTTGAGGCTTGAAAACGAATTTAATTATTCAAGTTAATCACATTAATATTCATCACCATTAGTTAGATTTACTTCAGTGCTTTATTACTTAAAAGTTCAGTACTTTAGCCCTTTTGTTCCATGTCATGTTACACCAACTACATACTATTATAGAAAATTCCCAAGCTCAGATTGGCTCCACTGTTCTTCCAGATATGCATATAAACTAGCTTATTTGACATCTCCCAAAGAATGTCAAATAGGCATCTTAAGCTTCAAACCAAAGAGACCTCTTGATCATTAAATTCATCCTTATTCTTCACTTTTCTTCCTGATTTAGAAAAGGACATAATTTACCTAACTGGTGACCACATCATGAATCACCTAATTCAGAACACTTTTGAAAATAAAAGGGGATGTTATTATTAATTAAAGGAACAAAGTAAAAACATATGATTGATTTTTCCTCTTTCCTTGGTATCTCTTTTTGTCTGAGGCTGAGGCTGAGGCTATCCTGTTTGCTCTACCTCCAAAAGATATTTTACTCAGCTACACCAACATCAACATAACATACCACTTATTTATGGAGAGTATATTATGCATTGTATTTTAGTATATCCACAGAGTTGTGCAACCATCATTATAATATGTTTTTTGGAATATCTTTATCTCCAAAAGAAATCCTATGGTCATTAACAGTCACTCCCCATCTCCTTACTCCCTTCTAGCCCCTACCAGCCACTATTCTGTCATCCAGGAGATAGATTTGCCTATTCTCAACAGTTTATATAAATGGAACATTTACTGTCTTTTGTGACTGACTCCTTGCATTTAGCATAATTTTGTAAAGGTGTGTCCGTACCTCATTCATTTTTACTGCCAAATAATACTCAATTATTTGAATATACGTTATAGTCATCTTTGGTATACACAGGGAATTTGTTTCAGAATCCTCACGTATACCAAAATTAATGCAGATTCAAGTCCTGCAGTAAGTCCGCAGAACCTGAGTATACGCAAAGTTGGCCTACATATACGAGGGTTTCACATCCCATGAACACAATATTTGCAATTCACATTTGTTTGAAAAACTCTGCATATAAGAGGACCGGGCAGTTCAAACCTGTTTTGTTCAAGGGTCAACTGTATTTTGTTTATTCATTCACTAGTTGTACATTTGAGGCTTTTTTTTTACTTTTACACAGATGGTGCCAAAATAAAGTATATACATTTTAAGAAAGATAAAACTGTATTAAAATTGTAATACTCAATAGAATGAATGCAAGTCACGTTTGACTTCTGCAATTACAAGAGTTGCTCAAAGTGGTTACCAACAGCGTCCAGACACTTCTGATTATGACGAACATCTCTTAAAAAGTGTATATATATTTTTAACAGCACTGGTAGATGTTGTTATAAATGTTCTTGTTCAGTTATTCTGAACAAATGTTTTCATTTATTTTTGTTATATAACTATAAAGGAATTGCTAGATCATATTAACTGTATGTTTAACTTCTTAAGAAACTGTAAAATAGTTTTGCAAAGTGGCTGAACCTTTTCACATTTCAACCAGTGATGTAAGAGGGTGCCAATTCCTCCTCATTATGACAGATAATGTTATCACTTCCCATTTTTATTTTAGTCATTCTAGTGGATTTTAAATAGTCACTCGTATCTTAACTTGCCTAATGGCCCATGATGTCTACCATTCTTTTCATGTGTTTACTGGTCTTTGGTACATCTGATTTGAAGAAATGTCTATTCAAATGTGTTGCCCATTTAAATTGGGCTATTGTAATTAATTTTGTTATTGGCCTTTTAATAACAAAGCATTTGCATTAAATGTACCAACAAAAAAAAAAATAGAGAGAGAGAGAATGGGCAAGAATTTACAAGTGAAATAATAAAGTAAAATTTAATAAAAATCTATGCAAATTCTTCCTTGCTAGTTGGTGTGCTTTTTGCCTATGCTTCATGATAGCCATTGAGTTACTAAGCTTGGTGGAACTAGTGGTTACAATCATGGGGTCACATATGTTATGGTGCAATTTTGCTACACATATACACATCTGAAAAAAGGTGTGAATTGTCATGCTATTTTAAAACACATTCTAATAGTGCTATGATTTTGTATTATTAATATATGAATAACCATTCAATATACTATTTATAAATTATAACAGAAATAACTGAAAGCAAATTTACTCACCAAAATTTAGGAGAGAACTTTTATCATTTAAGATTTAAGTCATGACTAAGAGGGTAAGAGGTGGCATTTTTCAGCTTCAGTGGATGCTAGAATTGTTTTACAAACATATGTGCCACAAAAAAAAATGTTTGTTTTATAGAGGCTGAAATCTGTTTCAAATTATTTTTCATCTTATTTATTTATGTATGTATGTATTTAAAAGATGTGGGGTATAATTCAGGATTAGGTGAATAAATCATTATCATACAGGTAAAATTTAGGCTTCCCCTTTGTCCCCAATTCGCCTGGTTTAAGATTGGTACACTTATGGATGTTATATGTCTGCCTCCCTCCTCTGGCAGTGTCCCACTACTGGCAATCCGTTTCTTATAGTATTATGACATATTATTTAAAATATTAGCTTTAAACTTACAATATTTTTATTAAATATACTTAAGTTACATCTTCTAGAAATCAAATTAATAGCCATGTGTTTACTTGTTTACATTGTTGAAAAGCAAAATAGTCGTGTGATTTGGAGTACATTGCTTAAATTAATTGGAGTTCCATTTCCAAAAGTTAAAAATGAGAATAAATAATTGTTTTTGTTTCACATCGCAGAGTACTAATGTATTTTAATTTCAGGCATTCACTTTTAACAAGCCAATAACATTCTTCTCTAAGATGTTTCTATTTTCTATGATAAGTATGGTTTCGATATTCATGTGACTATCATGATATACTTATTTAGTATACAAATTATGAAAATACATTGCAATTCCTTACAAGACAGCTTCTTAACATTCTTCTTTTCTAAAGGTAGCTTAAATAACACAGTATTAATTTGGGGTAAAATCAAGACACAGTAAAACAAAGTAATTGAGAATCATTTTCTTTAATTAGAAATGTTAAGCCCAATTAATTTTCCTTCATGGGGGAAACCAGATTTGATAATAAGTGTGGCTAATTTTATTAATTTGAGAGAAATGATAAAACTTTTGCATACCATATATGTGGTTATATACCTCTTTGGCAGCTTTTGGACTCACCATTGTCTTTTTCTAGTGACTGCTAAAGTAACTAACTTTGTGTGTGTTCCAACCAATGCACGCAGGTGCAACTTGATGGTACCTCGTCTCATATCCATACCACCTGCCTCTCACCTAGAACCTTGAGGTGTGTATGCATTCAAAACTCAGAAGTGTCTGTGAGGTATCATCTCTAGGAATAAAACAGCTACAAATTGGAGACTGGAGCTGATGAATCAAGCCTTTCCCATCAGTTTCCTGATAGTTGTAGGGATTCTTAGGGGATATTCCTACCATATATTTTCATCCATCATCCTGGAAGCAGCCATCTCAGCTCTGTAAACTACCTGCATATTGACTTTCCATTCCTTGCTTCATTTCTTTCTTTCTTTCTTTTTCTTTTTCTTTTTTTTTTTTTGAGTTGGAGTCTCACTCTGTCGCCCAGACTGGAGTGCAGTGACCACCCCCCGGTCACTGCAGCCTCGACTGGGCTCCAGCGATCCTTCCACCTCAGCCTTCCGAGTAGCCGGAATTACAGGCATGCGCTACCACGCCCGGCTGATATTTTGATTTATTGTAGAGATGAGGTCTTGTCAAGTTGCCCAGGTGGGTCAAACCCGCGGGCTCAGGCAATCCACTCATCTCAGCCTCCCAAAGCACGGGATTACAGGCTGAGCCACCGAGGCCAACTTGCTTCACTTCTTATGTGCCCTCTTATTCCCTCGGATTGCATTTAACAAAGTACTTCCAAAAAAAACTTTGTGCATCCCCCACTTTCTGTAGTGTTACCTGAAAAAAATACTGTCTTTTTGCATTGATGCACATTTAATGAATAACATGATTTTAATTTGAGTACATAGCAAAAAATAAGGCATAAACTATACTAAAGAATTTTATAATTCCTTGAAATTTTTCCTTCATTTTTTGTTTTTTTCTAAACATTTTCTTATTATAATAAAAAACGCATTATTAATACGTATTTTTTAAAGTGGATTTTGCTTTTAATCAGTATTGTACCAATTATGTTTCTGAGTATATAATTGTCGTTACTCTCCTCAAAAGGAGTCAGTTTTCATGAGACAAAGATTTTGTACCCAAATGTGAAAAAAGTAATTTCTTTGAATTTCTCCAATTAAAATCATATGAGGTTTCTTGCAAACCATAATTACGCAGTCTCCCTATAATTTCTTTTCAGTGCAGATTTAGTTCAAGTCTTCTGTGTGATCATTGTATAGCAGTGATACAATAGCATCTTCTCACATGATTCTGCTGTGAGAAGAAGATTTCCTGGCTTCTATTTGGGTAGAAGACATGAGAAGCCAAGAAACTGGAAAAAACAAGGAGATACAAGAATTCACTAAAAATAAAGTAAAATAAAATAACAGTTTGGAGAAGCATACTTGCATTCATCATTTGCAGTTCCTGTATTTTTATCTTGCTACTGTGCAAACTTTTCTTAGTTCTAGGCAAGATAATCTTTTATTAAACCTCAAGTCCTTAAAGTAAGGCAAGAAAAAAGAAAGAAAGAAAAGAATTATTGCCATAAAAACATTTGCTAACATTCTTTATTTTCCTTCACTGAGTATATTTATATAACTCTTAAAAGAGGAATATATTCTAAGAATGCTAACTTTGCTGCAAAAACATATTAGGGCAACTTGAAATTTAATTTTATGTTTCCAGAAGTAAAATTCATATAAAAATCTTCTTGCCATTTCTCTACAGTTCTATGTAACACCAGCAGGTGGCAGAATTAAGGCACAAAAATGCCATAATCTTTCAGAAATGTGAAAGAAATACATTACCCCTTTTTCAGTGTCTAGGGATGCAGTCATTTCTCTGTCTGTGCGTGCAGGTTACTAAAATCACTCACGGCTACTAGTACTTAGCAGATGCATCCTTTTCCTTAAGCCAGTTGAGCTCTGCCCTTTTAAGACTCTTCTGATCACAAATCACCACTGTGCTGCAATAATTTTCAGCTTTTGCCATAAAATGAGTCCAAAGCATATGGTGTGCATAAATTTGGATTATCTTTTACTGACAAAGATTCTTTGCTTGACCAAACTTTAGTCAGGTTCCTGAAACTTCTAAGCCTGTATCTGCACTTCCTTTGAAAATCCAGCTTTAGCAAAGAACCCTGCTAAGTCAGTTTAGCAAGAACCACCCCCTGCATGATGTCTAATCACTCTCTATATTTAATTGCGTTTCTCATCACCCACCATCCCCCAGGAAATGTCTGATCACCCTGGCTTGTTTTTAGAAAGAATCCTGTTAGGTCAGAATCACTCTAACCCTTGATGTTTCCTCTTAGTAATTTTCCATCTACTCACCCCTACCCTGTTCTTGGTTATAAACTCCCACCTGCCTGTGCTGTTTTCAGAGTGGAGTTCAGTGTCTCTCTTCCACTACAAAACTTTACTGCTGTAACTCATATATACCAAACATGATGGTCCTGAATAAAGTCTGCCTTACCATACTTCAAGAAGTTATCGTTGCATAATTATTTTCTTTAACAATACTAGATTATAACAACAACTTTTTGGAAGAATGACTCTCTTCACATGATGAGGAAAAGACTGAAATTAAACTATCTTGTCTTTTAATAATAAAATATTTTATAATTAGTAGGGTACTTTGCCACACGTTTTGGGCAAACCAGATGATGAGGTTATGGACTACAGGTCTTTTAAGAAATGATTGAAAGGTCTAGGGTTTGTAAGTGTAGCACTTCTTTTCCCTTGAAATTCTCTCAGGTGTTTCCGCTTCTGTTTCTCTTGCCAACAAATGCATACATGCCCTGGTGATAGAAATGTTTCATAAATAATTTTCTTATATTGAGTGGACTGAATAATGACTACATATTCTTTGGCAATTATATTAACTGAGTTTCCTAATTAAGTCATTTTTCTTGAAGGGACACTTGTTCCTGCATGCCTTCCTTGAAATCCTCCAGCATCGAGTATAATCTAATTAAAATACTGTATGCTAAATTAATAAGCAAATTGCTTCTACAAAGAGTCTATTTAATAACTACTTGTTAATTAAAGGGATTAAAATAGATGCATTTTAGTATTATCAAGTTCACAAAACTTTGGAAATATTTTTCTAAGAATTAAGATAAAGTGGTGAGTTTAAAATACCTAGCATATAATCAACTTGTACACTTTGAAGTTAACATTTTTAAGTGTACATTCAAATTTGCATTTTACTAAAGCAAAAATATGTTCCTAAATAAAGTACCATAAGAAGTATTTAATCATATATTTTCTGTTAAGAAATAAAAGAAAGTAATTTTAAAAGGACAAATTAGAGAGGCTTGCACAATATTACCAATTGAGGTTTTAAATAAATATATGCAGTAAGAAAAATAGTCTGAAGATTTACTCACCAATGATCTTGAGGCTGGGATGAGAAGAAAGCAATAAGGTTACTATCAGTATCCAAGAAAACAGCAAAATACCATGACAAGAATATTACAATAATACTATTTATGGAGTACTTATTTTGTGTCATAATACAGAATATAGGTGATATTTTCCTACTTTAATTAAACTGAAACTGTCTATTATATAATTACAAATGTAGAGTTAACCCCGTCACAGAAGGAGAAACTAGTACTGAAACCCAGGAGAATTGAATTAAAAGCAGCTGCTCTTTCCTCTGCCCACACCACTGTACTTAATAATGTGTGACTCTGTTCTTATGCATTTATTTTATATTCTATTTTGCACCCTCACAATTTCAGACTGGAACATAGACCACGACACAATTTAAATGTCAGCTGGATTTTTTTCCATGTGAATGTGTTTCAAAATCGCAGACATTGGTATTATTAAAGTATACTATTGCTCATATACTGTATTGTAATATTCCAAGTCATGTAATTATCAGCAAAATAACAGCATGATTGATATTTAAGAGACATAGTTCTAATTTTAGTTTTAGTTGCATACACATTTCTTGATTCAATTATTACCATAGCACTAAAAGGTAAGCACTATTATGATCCTCAAGTTAGAGTCAATAGTTGAGAAGCACAGAGAAGTTCAAGAACTTGACAAAGAACATGCTGCCAGAGTGGAACAAAACTTGAGCCTGAGCAGTCTGAATCCAGATCCCATCTTTTGTTCTCTCAAAGAAAAACTCAGTAGTACAAATGCTGGATTTGTGGAAGTTATTGGCAAAGCATCTTTCCTTAGACCTGGTACTCTGAAATTGTTCCTGAAAGTGTTAGGCAATCTTCACAACAAAACATGTAGGTGGTGAGGGCAAGAATAAAGTAGAAATCAACAGAAGAAATGGAGTGAGGGTGGTAGTTACCTACTGGGGAGTTTTGTGACAACAGCATAAAGATGGTGACTACCAAGACAGTGAACTTCATTTTCACACTTATCGGATCTTGGGAAATGGCCAAGCAAGAAAGAAAAGAATCATCCCCAGCCCTAATCATGTGATGATTTGACAAGGGAAGTTGTGAAATGTGACTGCAAAAGCAGCATGCAATTGGTTTTATAAATAATTTGAATAAATATAAATAATAAGAGGAGACTTATAGTGGTATAAACTCTATGAGAATGGTCAGACTGTATATAGCCCAGTCACATTCTGTTCAAAAGGCACTTTACATACTAATTTTCTACTTTAGAATCTTGAGTATGATTATTGTTGTATTGCATTAGAAATGTGGTATATGACCATAAAGATAAATTAAAGATGACTTTTAATACTTATTTATTAACTTTGGTTAAGTTTTCTTTAGTTCTAATGTGAGACTCAAATAATAATAAATAAATCTCTCTAATAAAAGTGGAGATCAAAGCAAATCTTACTGGAATTTAAGAGCATTCATATGCCTTTAGGACATAAGAATAATACCTCATGTTGATATTTGCAATAATGTATAATTTTCCTAATTTTTGTTTGAGCTAGCTTGCAAAACTTCCATGAACTTCAAATGTATTTCAATATCTCTGGAGACTTGATTGCAACAATTTCAAGCCTAATAGGTTATAGCTTAAGTATTTCAAGTTATTTACACCTAAACGTTTTCATTGGTAAATTAAGCACATCAAAGTAACAAAGGTTTTCAAGGTAAGCACATATCAGTGTAAATGCATTCCTTATAATGTCCTTTTCTCATGATAAAACAGAGTATGAAAAAATAATTTAAATACAAAATGCAAATTGAGGTGAATATACTTGCATCTATTCAACTTTTTGTTCTGAGACTGTGATTCGCTGATCAAGTACTTTCATCAGAGTTTTAAAAATGTTCATATATAATGGCAAACTCTCCAGGAGGACCTTAATTACCTAATGGAAAGACATCTATGTGATGAATATATATTGAACTATCTTTTTTTTAATTTGAGCTTTGGGAAAGTAATAGAAATCAGAAAGTAGTACAGGTCACAACCATATAAAGAGCATAGAGAAAATATTATAGTCTTCATTAAAACACTTTTAAGGAATCAACATTGACATACATTAATGTCACAGATGACACTTATGGAGTACAGAGAAATATGGCACATAGAAAAAATATAAAAATGCTAAAAAAGATTTTTTGTTTTCCTTTGTGATTAAACTTATGTATAAATAGAGCATTTAGGGCCCCGATATAGCCATTACAAATTTCTGCTATAGGAAACTGAAATAACTCTGATTTTTAAAAAAATCTCACATTAAAAACAACAATGTCCTGATAGAAAACAATCCAGAACCAACAATGTAGCTAGACGATGCCATCAACACATTTGCACCATTTATCTTTCTATTCAAGCTACTTTCACATGGAAGTTACATTTTTATGTTCACAAAATGGTTGAGCATTCCAGTATTGCAATCAAACTCCAAGCAAGAAAAGTAAAGAAAACAAATAAAAGAAAAGAAAATGACAAACAAAGGTAGAGGGAAGCAAAATGTGTATACCAGATAACTGTTTAACTTTTAATCAGAGCAATCAGGTTGTATGAAAAGCACAGAAATTGACTTCCACTTCCATCTCATTAGTGACAAATATGCTAGATTTTTACCCATTATTTTATGAGAGCCTGGGAAATCAACGATTAACCTGGGCTCTTTTATTCACCAAAGAAACTTGGGAATGTTATAATAAGAAATAAGAGAATGATAGGTTTTAGGAAGGCAGCTAGCTAGATTTAACACAAAATATTTCAGAGATGTAAGATTTACAATACGAACAAAAAAAGAGAAAAGAAAATGAATTGCTAAAAGCCTACATGTAATAATATATATATATTTTTGTATATCTTCTATGTCAATTTCTTTCATCTTATTCTCATACTCGGTTTTAAGAAATCTTTTCTTGATTTTCAGAGGTTGGCATTCACTAAAGTGAGGACTTTTATTTTAGATACAATATAGATAACACCTACTCCACTTCAAATTGCATGTAAGCCAATGGATTCCCTTCATAGATTGCCAAAGGAAGATAGACAAGTTAAAAACAAGAAAATAATGTTGACTTATAAAGAAGATTACCAAAAGAGTTTAAACTTCAGTATTAGCTGAGGAAAAAAAATGAGTTTACTGTATTTGTATTTTGTCTATTCACAGTGAAAAACTATAATTTTCTTTCATGACTATGATATTCATAAAGGTTGTAAAATATCCACAAACATCAGCACAGCAAAATGCAAAAAGAGCTATCATTTTATTTGATTCATTTACCTAAAATATGGTATCCTGCTATTAAATGTTACATTAAATTATGGATTATAGTGAATATGTGCAATTGATAAATTGACAAATTTCAGACTCACACAGTCTCTAAAGTTTCATTATTAATTATTCATTCATGAACAAACTAATTATTTTAACCTTGTAGTCAATCCACTATATGCTCTTCTTGAGGAGATTGTGACACTATATAGTAAAAACATTTGTTCATAACTTTGAAGGAAAAAGCAGAAAGATTTATTGGAACTTAAATTTTCTACCAGTGTAGAATATTATTACATTTCATGCTCATTCACCAGAAAATAAGAATAATACTAGTCTATCCATTGAATTGCAACAGGTCATATAATAAAAAAAAATTTGAAAATGTTGAATTTTAAGATAGAATGATGAAGACAAGGATAAGAAGGAAGAGAAAGTAGTGAAGAAAGAAGAGTCAGAGATTAAAAAAAGTAACACAAAATTGTTTTAGGAGATGTACTGCTTTCAATTTTTAAAAACTGTAATTGACAAAAAATAATTATGTGTATTTATGGAACACAATGTGATATATATATATATATATATATATATATATAGTGGAAAGGTCAAACCAAGCTAATTAACATGTCCATTACCTCACATAACATTTTTGTGGAAAGACATATGAAATTCAATCTCTTGGACATTTCAAAATATACTATACATTATTATTAACTATAGTCACCATGCTGTACAGCAGATCTCAAAAGCTTATTCCTCCTGATTACCTGAAACTTTGTAGTCTTTGACCATCTTATTTCTTCCCTTCCTGTCCCCAGACTCCAGTAACCACCATTCTATTTTAAACATCCATGAGTTTGACAATTTTAGATTCTACTACTATGCAACATGAAGCAGTATTCCCCTTTCTGTGCCTGACTTATTTTACTTAGCACAATGTCCTCCAGGTTCATCCATGTCATCACAAAAAGGAAGATCTGACTTACCAAAATTATGTATGTTTGAATGGTATTACTGACATTTCATCTTCAGATTCATAACTCTTGTGATCATAAAGTCCACTTTTTCTTTTAGCCATGAGTGGGAGCTCTCTTTTTTGCAAATTGCAAACTTCTTTCACTTTGTATTTTTAATATGTACCTTTAAGCTTTTAAAGAACTGGCACATTCAAAAGAAGAGTGGATGGATTTGGAGTCACTCATACTCAGTGATCTATCACAGAAACAAAGAACAGAGTACCATGTGTTCTCCTCACTCATAAGTGAACAATTATAATACTATAAGAAAGCATCTAGCAGCAATGGGAAACTGTCAGGGAACGCAGGGGAGATTGGCCATCGAGGGAAACTGCTAGGTGAAGGAGGGGCATACTTTATCAACAAGGGTAGCTGCATAATCAGTGTTTGTATACCTAACCCTGAATTGTACCCCACATCTTTATAATAAAAAATAATTTAAAAAGAGTGCAAACATTCATATTTCAATAAGATTTTTAAAAAATTTATATGGCTTTAATGCCTTATTAGTTATGCCACACTTTCGCATGTTTTGTGTAACTTACTTTTTTAAAGTTCTCATTTATTTGTTTCACATTACAGGTGCTACAGCAACTGATTACTGTACTATTTAGTTTTATGGCATTTTGATAAGGCTGTCTCCAAATTACAGCATGTCTAGTACTTGTTGGATCATAATTTAACTTTCACTGTGAAGAGACAACATATTAGTCCTATTTTGGCAGATTTATATTGGCTAGCTGTTTCAACTAGAATTATCTCCAAGCTATTAATTCTGGAGGATTTTATTTTTCTTTTGGTGATTAAATGGACTAGAATTCCCATATCTTTCAGGGTGTCCAGAGAAAAACATCATTTCTGCAACCTTACTTTTCTGATCAATGTTTTTGTGAATTATGTTGCTTTCAACTTGAAAATGTATGATCAAAGATTTTGTTGTTGTTCTTGTTGTTACTACTTTTTCTGTTTACTTTGAAAATATCATCCACATCACCAAAAACTAAGTCTTATCGGTTATTCAATTTTTTTAAAAAATTGAATTATTTTGGACATATTTGCTTTGTATACATATTACATGGAAAAATTATTTTGGTTTAGCTGGGTTTAATTGTATCATCATAACCTTCATATAAATTGTGCTAATGAGATATTTCTTTCAAAGGATATATATGTATATATAGTCTTAATATATGGTAAAAATATGTACTGCAAGTCAAAGTTACATGGAACTGAGAGAAACACAAACATGTTGAGCACAAGAAAGACCTTATATGTCCACTTGTGTCCACAACAACCACACTTAAACAACCATTTAGATGCCTTATTTCCCACATATAGTAACATAGCCTTAGCTTTTAGAAGACTGCCAACCACATTTTGTACTTTGTTTCACCATTTCAGAGTATTTATTAACTTCATTTCTCTTTCTTTGAACCTATTTGAATACACATTTAGAGGACATGATAGAAAAATAATACTCTATTATAGGACAATGATTTACTTCAAACTATAAATGATTCTGGGTAAACCCTACACAATATAAACTGCACTACAGTCCTTTTCTTTTATACCACTTCTTTTTATAATATTTACTTTCCTATACTGAATAACGGGAAACAGAAAGTAGTCCTCTGGCTTTCTTCAGAGATTGCCAAAATAAGATAGATAAGTTAAAAAGAGAAAGTTGACTTACAAATAAGATTATCAAAAGAGTCTCAACTGCAGTACTGGCTGGAAAAAATAAAAGGATTGTTAAGCTTACCGTATTTGTCTATTCACTGTGAAAAATGGCAATTTCCTTCTATAATTCTTATATTCATAAACGTTGTACCAAATTCACAAACATCAGCACTGTAAAAAGCATTTAATACTTTTCCAACAAATGTGCTTGTGTCTCTATCTGTTTTGGATACAAGCAAATATACAGTTTAACTAAGTATCTGTTATGGGTTTTTAAAAATTATTATTATAATTTTTTTAGTTGGAGTCTTACTCTGTCACTCAGACTGGAGCGCAGTGGCACACTCAAGGCCACTGCAGCTTCGACCTGCTGGACTCTAGCAATCCCTTCTGCCTAAGCCTTCCAAGTTGCTGAAACCACAGGTGTGCACCACAATGCCTGGATAATTTTTTTGATTTATTGTAAGAACAAGTTCTCTCCAATTTGCCAGACTGGACTTGAACATCTGAGCTCAGGCAATCCTTTCATGTCTGCCTCCCAAAGAGCTAGGATTACAGGCATGAACCACAACGCCCAGCCTAAAGTTATTTTTTAATTGACATAAAACTTTTATATATTTATCATGTACATGATGTTTTAAAGTATATATACATTGTAAAATGACTAAATCTGGTTAAATCACACATGCACAACCTCGTGTGATCATTGTTTTTGTCATGAGAACACTGGATATTATTGTTTATATATATAAGAAGCAACATGTTATATTTTCCCCTGGCTATATATGATATGTACTATACATGCTTATCAAATTGGAAGGAAGGCTAGGTTTTGGTTTTTGCATTATCATTTGTCAATCTGTTACTTTCTTTATTTTTGTTGTTGTTGTTTTACTGCAGTCTCAACTTTGACATGGACAGCAGCTCACTCACTCTATGGCTATCCATCTTCTCAACTTATTGCACAAAGTGTCCTTGATAGAATGCTAATCCATCTCAACAGATGTCAGCAGAGAAATTAATGTTAGGTAGGGTATATATTCCTTCTCATTATGCCTTAAAGTTCACAAAGAAAGATTGTGTGCTTCAGACTTTACTGAGGTTTTGGGAAAAGATAAAATTACAATATAAATAACAAAAAGTTTTTAATTATATTAAATACAACTTATTTTATAGTCTAAATCAACAGGGTCCTCAAAGTCAATCTACCTGTCTTATGAATACCTCCATTAAAAGCTGTGCATTTTGTCTTCAGATTTGCCTGAAGGTTCTCTGAAATCACCTCCTTCTTCTGACTTCATCAGGCCTTTCCAACACAGAAACAACTGTCCTCTCATCTGCCTACCGATTTTGATTTTTGATCCCATAGTACATTTTCTTTAGTTATTTTTTGAATAATTTTCATCAAGTGTTTACAGAAAGATTCTCAAGGTTTGATAAAACAGCTATGGATTGGTGCATCCTAGGTATGTTCACCATTTAAACATTTAGAATTGTATTCAGGTTACTTTATTCTTCCAGTAGTCCTGAGAGTAAATGGTATAAATATACACATACATAAATATATACAAATCCATACACTAATTTCAGCTCTAACATTCATGCAACAAACACACACACACACACACACACACACACACACAAGTCTCAAATCATGGATACTTATTATACACATTTGTCAAACCATTCTCTGTAAATTGTTCCATATTTTAATAGAATTGAACATCATTATGCCCAGTTTTCAAATGTAGAATCCAAATAGAATGTACATTACATTCTACCAATCAGACTCACCTGTACTTTCTGTACTTTAGTTCACATGGAAGCTAATTTAATAAAACTGAATCTTCTTTAAGTCATTCAGGTACTGACAAGAGATACTACAGAGGAGTTTGGCATCCAATGGCATCATAGAATTTTTAGTATCATCAAGTTTCATAGTAGATGTAGAGCTTTTATTAAAATCACATTACTGCATTGTAGGTAGTAATTACAATTCTGTCTTTCAAATCAGCAAGTGGAATCATTCTGATTGTCATTATTAACCTATGAGTCCTTTTCTCCAGCTCTATTAATGATTCTATCTAATGTACATTAATCAATTTATTTTTCTCTGTAGCAAAATGTCCTGTGTTGCCTGTAAGCCAGAATTCTAATTGATACAATAATTGGTAAATATAATTATTTCAAGAAATAGGTCAGCATGAAGATGAGAATATAGATTGATAAACTAACCTGGTTAAGCTGAAAAACAGTTTATAGTTTAAATTTATAAAACGTGTAAGCATGATGATCAATGACACCTTCTATAATGATCACTTATATGTATTGAAAGTGAAGCCCATGAAGCTACAACCTTAATCACCAAATGGCTGTTGTGATGGAACAGTATGAAAGACAAGAGAAATATGAGAACTATGGCCAAACTGATTCTTGCAACTGCACTGAGAGCTGAAAAAAATACATTATATACCAAAAGATTTAAATTATCATCTCAAGAAATATCAATATTTAAATGTGACTCAAATGAGTCACTTTTGTCTCATTCTCATGCAGTTAAAAAAGTAAAATAAAATTATAATCTGAACAACTTATTAAATTATTATATTAATTGAATTTACCACTTCACCATTTGTAAGAAGCAGTACATTAACTGTAAGAGAATTGGATTAAAAAATGTGGGGCATATACACAATGGAATATTACATAGACATAAAGGACAGAATTATAAACTTTGCAGAAACTTGGATGGACTTAGAGTCTATAATACTGAATGATCTATCACAGAAACAAAGAACTGAGTATCACATGTTCTCACTCATAAGCAGACCTTGAACAATTATCGTAATACTATAAGAAAGGGATTGGCGCAGGCCTGTAGTTCTGGCTACTTGGAAGGCTAAGGCAGAAGAATTGCCTGAGCCCAGGAGGTCGAGGCTGAGATGGCCATGAGAGTGCCGCTGCACTCCAGCCTGTTCAAGGTCCTCTACAGAGTGACACTCCAACTCAAAAAAAAAAAAAAAAAATAGAAAGAAAGAGGAGAAAGGGATTGGCAGTAGTGATAAACTGCGGAGGGTGGGGTGGAGGAGAGATTGGCAGTAGTGGAAAACTGCAGGGGAGGGAGAAGAGGGGAGGGGTACATCTTATCAACAGGGGTACCTACATAATGAACATTTGTATACCTAACCCTGAATTGTACCCCACATCTTTAAAATAAAAAACTAGAACATTAACTGTAAAACATAAAATGTGAGAATTAGAATTGAGACACTATGGGTGATGTGGGATATACCGGGCGTCCCAATTCCAATACAATATACATCCTCCAAAGAAAGACCTTGTAAGCCCAAAAGCCTTTTCATTTCTGTTGGGGCTGATGCCTTTATTTTGTTTGAGGACTGAAGCAATTACCTTTGAAGGAGAAGATAATAGCCTCCCATTTTCACCTGTCTCAACTTTCTCTTAGTCCTAAACATCCACAGAAGCCTAATTGTGATGTAAGTTTTAACCTTTAGATCCAATGCTTTCTGTTGCTTTCCCATCTGCTGAAAGGATGAGGGCCTAAATGGTGTAAGCCCAGGTTGCCTTCCCTATTCAGTTTATATGGACAAAGTCTGTTAACAAAACAACTCTCCTTATTGAAAGGACAAGGTGAAGTTTCTACTTATCCCAGACTACCCCAAGTTTTAGTTTACCGACAGTCCGTAGATCAAGCAAGCCAAGTACACCTCCCCCCCAGGGAATGAAAGGATATCCACCGCTGGAAACTACAAAGACTGTTCTTCATAGGTCCTGTTTGTCCACTGTGTTACAAGGGCAACCCACCTATGTCCCTGCATGACAAACGGTGTCTTTCTCCCCTGGAATGTGAGTATATGTAACTAAAATACTGCGAGCCATCTCATCTGTCTCATTTCAGATGTCATGTGTTATGTAATCCCCACTACCTGAAGTAGGAATCCCTTCTTCATGAAGAAGAATAGGAGATGATTAAAACACTAGTGAATAAGAAAAACCTAGGATGAGAATTTTTTAAAAAATATGGTTACTTGAAAAAACAAACAAGCAGAAGAATATGTTTTGGGACATGTTTGGGGAGCATTATATTATACATTTATGAACATAAGTTTAGATTGTAATGAACTTATTTAGATGTCTGCACTGTGCAGAGTTTCGGATTTTGAATTCTATACTTGATGGTAGCCAATGGTAAATGAAAGTGTGATGCTAGAAATGTGTGTTTGGCTTTATTTTGTAGTATATAAAAATTATCCTAAGTACTCTGAAAGTGGAAATGATACATTTATTCACCCACTCCCTATCTATGGCCTTTGAGAGGGACAAAAAAACCTTGCTTCACCAAAGCACAAGGAAGGACACTGGTGACAAAAAGGTCAGTATCCTTGAAAAACACAGTTAGCTCTCTTTTATAAGCCAGCGATGATTCAGCCATGGAGACAGTTTCCCTAGTTTCAAAAGAAAAGACAATCCAAGTCGCTTAATTAACCTTCAAAGGTAAGATAGGAACAGTAGTAATCATTGACAGTCAAGTTGGGAATTAGAATTGTTTAAGCTGCAGAGATTTTGATAGCAGCTAATTGTTTATGGCATCCTCATGGCTAAATACAAGGAAAGTTTGTGAAAGTCTCATGAGGTCTGTATAATCAAATTAATTTGATTATGTTTAACAGAGATTTGGCTTAGACCAACATAAGATATAAAAATCATGATGTCTCATCCAACTTCTAGACGTGAACCAGTAACAAAGAACCTTGATGCAAATGAAGGCCAGGTGCAAGTAAGAAACATTCTGCAGTAAATTCACAAATATATGTGGTAAATCTTTATTCACTATTTCTGAGCTATCTAAATGCACACTAAGGAAAAGTGGGTGGAGAGAAATTTCAGATATAATTGAACTCTGATTGTGAGTTGATATCAGTACCTCAACTGAGAACAACACTATTAAGCGCTGCTGATCATAGTTGGGATTTTGGATAGGATCATGAGATAAACATATTTTCATCATAGCTTTTCTCCTGATGGATACAATTTTTCTCACACATCTATCATATAGCTTTGTGTGAAATGGATGTTTGCCATATGCATGTGAATTGAATTTTAACATGAGCAAACAATTTACAGTTGGTTTATGAAATGAACATCTTTGTTTTGTTCATTTTGATTTGATTTATGGTTCTCTTGACTTCTCATATGGAATAGAAATCCTTCAGGGAGATAAGAAATAGATTTTATTTTCTATACTATCCCTCCATACTAGCACAAAGATGAATATATAGTAGGCTTTTGATTATTAGTCATTTGCTGATTACAAACAAGTAAATACATATTCAGAAACAGTGAGCATATTTGATCCAAATGTTGTTAATTCAGTTCGAATGAAAGTGATGGGAAGGAATTCCTGTAGAAAAAATATATGTATTTAATAAATTGAAATCATGACTATTTGTTAGCAATTTAACTTTGGTTATATAAGCGTCATTTAATATATCCATATTGCACTAAGAAGTAAAACAAGTAATTATGTTAATAAAATGCCAAAATCAAATTCTGCATAAACTCAAGATTTAAAATTGCAGCTTACAGAATTTTATATACCATTTAGCCTCAAAATATAATTTAAAGTTAATTTTCATAAAGAAAGTTAATATTTAGTTTCTGAGGAGTTGTCTTTCCAATTTGTAATTTACAAATTAGTAATGGAAAGAAATATTTCTTCTTTCAGCCACACACTCAGATGAAATGTTTTACAGTCTGCTTTTTTCTGCCTTGTTCTGTGCCCTGAGAAACTTTCCTCTGTGGACTTCCCAGCTTGGGCTTCATTTTGCTTTCAAGTTTAATATGTCTGATAATAACAAAAGATCATCAAAGAAATAAATTATATGTAAGTTGAGAATATTTTTATTTATTGCCCATTAGAAGTGACCAGTTTTAGTATAAAAGATAAATGTTTGCTTTAAGTGCACTAGAAAAGGGGATAGACTGAATAAATGAGATGAATATGACCAGAATAAATGTAAGTGGTCAGAAGAGTAAAATGAAATGTAAGGAAAGATGATCAAAGGAAGAAGAGGCTATTTAAGTATCCATGTAACCTTAACTCACACTGACTGGAAGGGTATAATAGTGGAGAGTAAATGATTAATTTTTTGATCCCAGAGCAACACATTTGCTATTGTTAATCTAAATGCTTTCTGAGGCAGTGAGCAGCTAAGGGCAGTTATAACAAAGATATGTTTCATATAGTTAGAAAAGAAAATCAAGATGAACACATTCACACACACACAGTAGAAAAAATAAATCTTTTTTTTATAATTAAGTTATAGTTTATTACAATGAAAGGATACAGTTTAAAATTAGCAAAGGGAAAAGGCAAAGTCCAAGAGAAACCAGGCACAGTCTTCCAGGCACCCTCTCCCCGTTGAGTCACATAGATATACCAATTTCTCCAGGCAACAATGTGCAACAATATATGCAAAGTGCTCTCAACCAGGGACATTCACCTAAGCCTTGGTGTCCAGGGTTTGTATTGAGGTCCTGGAACTGGGACATGCATGCCCTTTGACTGATCATAGCTATTGAATATGCGGCATTTTCCAGAAGTCAGACTGACACATGGTGGCACAAAGCCTCAGGCTTTTAAAAACAGGCATTCACCATGAATCACATGGATAGCATAAACTGTCTGGTCAAAATGATACAGTGTGGCCATAAGACGTCACTTCTAAGCAAGCAAAAGTACTTTTTTTAATATATTCAATATTTTTTTTATTGTGATATTGTGGGGTACAGTTAAGGTGCACAAATATGTCTCGTTCAGGCACCCTTGTTGAATCTGTCAAAAACCTCCTTATACTGATAAAGGACTTTGGCAAAGTCTCAGGATATAAAATAAATCTTTTATGACAAAAATTAACTAAATAAAAAACACAAAGTAGCAAAAAAGTAAAAACTTACTTATTTTAAAGAATAATACATTGATAAGCTTTAGAAAGATGGTAAAATAAGAGAGAGAGAGATAATAGACAAACAAACAAAACAATAAGTAAAAAAGACTAGTTCTGGATCCTGCAGAAATTCTGGAAAGATAGTTTGCGAGAAACTATTTTCCAACAAAGTTGATCATTTTATGAAAAAATGTTTGAAAAACACAGGACAAGTGATGGCATATAAAAATTCAGAAAATTATTGCATCTATAAAATAATTTTAATCTGACATTAAAACCTTACCAGAAGAAAACTCCTTGTCTAAGTGACTTCACCAGGAAAGAACTACTAATACTTAAGAAAAAAATAGCACATCCTTATATGATACTTGCCAGAAAGTTGACAAAGAGAAAATACTTCAGTATTAATTTAGTATTAATAATAAAATACTTTATAGAAAAGTAATGGGAAAAAATCAAGAAAAAATTAAAACATGATGCCATTAAAAAATTCTTTAACAATATGTCTTAAAAATCCCTTCAGTGGATTTTGCAATAGAAAAATATTTTTATCACATCTAGCTGGGGTACACTTCGGGAATGCATAGTTTCTTAATATTTGAAAATCAATTATGGCAATTTAGAGAATTACTAGAATAAAGAAGATACAACTTTTACTTCAAATGATACAGAAATAACTGATAAAGTTTAACATACATTCATTATATAAAACTCTTAGAAATGTGGACTGTAAATTCAAAGTTTTCTTACACTAGAAAAGGCAAACTGTGACCCACAGGACAAACTCAACCTATCCATGTTTTTCTAAATAAAGTGATCTAAAAACATAGTTGCCCCTTTTCATTTGAATATTATTTCTTGCAGAGTTTGTCCTCTACTGACAGAATTGTTTCATGACAGATTATCACTTGCAGAGATGAAGATTTACACACCTGTCTCTTTATAGAAGTTTGATATCCCCTGATCTACAGTAATATTTCTTGGTGAGTTTAAAATATGAAAGTTGCCTATTACCGTTTTCACTATTTTGTTAGAAGACTTAACCAGTACATTAAAACAAGACAATAGAATATCATTTATCGAGATTAGAAAGGAAGACATAAAAATGCCATTATTCACAGATGGCATTATTATGTACATAGAAAAGCTGTAACAATTAAAGACACCAGTATATTTAATAAGTGAATCTATCAACATCACTGGATAAAGATCAGTATAAAAATCAACATTATTTCCATATTTAATTAACAAAATGCTAATAATGAACATTTAAAAATACATAATATTCACTATATTAAAGAACTTTACTTAGAAATACTTATACAAAACATAGTACAGATTTTTACAAATAGAAATATAACATTATTGAGATAAAATAACAGAGACTTCAATAAATTGAGGTATATGCCATGTTGTACATTGGAATGCTAAATATTATAAAAATTCTCTTCTCTCAAATTGAGCCAGATTCAATAGTTTGTCAACAAAGTTTTCAAAATATTTTTGAGAGAGGTGTAGAGTGGAAATTGACAAACTTACTCTAAAATGCACCTGAAAATGCTAAGAAACAAGGATAGTAAAAAAAAACTATCTATATAATTTTTAAAAATCTTTAAAAAGGTGGATAACCACCATATTAATTATAAATCTAGTAGGATATGTGCAATTATTTTATGAAGATTGTTCAACTTTATTAAAAGACGTTGAAGAAGACAAATTAATTAGAAAATTTTACATTTTTTTTTTACCAGAGTAAGACTCAATTGTATACAAATGTCTATTTTCCCACAACAGAATATTTCATAAAAGTTGAAGTCAATTCTAAAACATATATCAAGAAACAAAGTCCCTTAAATAACCAGGACACTTTAGATGTAAAAGAAAATGAGACAAATGTTTCACTGATATTTCTATATATTATGAAACAATTTAAGACAGAGTGATGAGGGAGATTTAGGGCATGCCACCCTATATAACATCTTTGCATTTGAGAAGATAACTGAAGCAGAAAGATCATCCTCTGACTTTCCCTAACCTTTTTCTCCTGAAGTAAATCATAAAACCTACAAAAGAATTTTCTGACCTTCCCTGAAGCTGGCCATAAGACCTTGACAGGTGACTTCTCTATACCCAGAGGAAAGGAGTATCCTTATCTCTGAGGACACAAGGTAACAAAGAAGAATCTGACCAAATAGGTCTTGCTAGTTTCCCTCAGTTTATTATCATGAGATTGTACTCTCCTTATTCAATTACATTTCTCCACAGCTGCCTACTCTTCATTAAACCTGTAAACAATACATAGCCTTACCTATTGTGGGGATCTTCATTTCCTTATAAAGATTCCCAAGTTACATGAAATTTTTTAAATATATCTGTGTGATTTCTCTTATTAATTGTCTTTTGGTATAGGGACTTCAGCTATGAATCTAGAATAATGAGGAAAAGATTTTTTATTTTCCCTCCCTTTCAGTGGTATGAAGGCAAGGCTAGAAATGTAGATCAATGACACTGGATAGAAAAGTGGGAAATAAAATTATACATATATAAACATATACATTATAACAAAGAGGACATTACAAAATGATGAGGAAAAAGCAGTCTTTTCAATTAAATTATCTTATTCAACTGGATATCCATATAAAAATAAAAACTGACTCTTATTTATACCATAAAACATTAAATTAAGTTGGATTGTAGGTATAAATATAATAAGCTAACAGAGAAAAATATATTTTAAAACAATACACGTGAGAATATCTTCATCAACTTGGTCTAGAAGGTTTTAAGTAGCTTACATAAACCTCCAACCATAAAATATTAATTTGGATACACTAAATTAGGGACTTCTGTTCCTCAATAGGAAATCTTAAGAAAATGAACAACATACCACAGAGTGAGGAAAAATAGCTATAAAAGTTATAACTAATATATGTTTTGTATTTGTAATGCAAAAAGAGACCTTACATATAAAAAAGTACAAGACAGATAGCCCAATGAAATCAAAATATGAAGAATATGAACAAGCACATCATAAATAAAACTATTCAAGTGTCCAAGAAACACTCAAAACATGTTCAATCCATTATTTATCAAGGAGATGCAAAATAAAAACTGAGGAATATCACTATCCACCAGTAAAAATAATTAAATGTAAAGATTGACTACTGGTACAAGAGTACAGTTTAAAAAAATATTGGAAAGGCCGGACACAGTGGTTCAAGACTGTAATCCCAGGGAAGCCAAGGCAGGAGGATCACATGAGTCAGGAGTCTGAGACAGGCCTATTAAATATAGCAAGACCTTGTCTCTACAGAAACAAAACAAAACAAAAAAAGCTAGCCAGGCATGGTGGCTTATGCCTGTAGGTCCAGCTACTAGAGAGGCTGAGGCAGGAGGATTGCTTGAGCTCAGAAGCTAAAGACTGTGGTGAGCCTTGATCATGTCACTGCACTGCAGCCTAGGTGACAGAGTGAAAACTTCAGGCTCCAAAAACAAAACAAAACACACTTTGGAAAACATTTTGACCAAGCTACTGAATTTGAACATATTCATAACGTGTTACTCAGCAATATCACTGCCAGGGCAATGCATCATATATATAATAGCAGAATTCTCTAGAATTGAAAAAAAACTGAAAATAATCTAGATAATAACAGCATAATGGAGTTACCAAAAGATTGCATGTTTTAAGAAATGTTATGTATGTATTACTTTTCAAAGTTGAATTGAATTATGGCGGCATCTCAAACAGATCAAGACATGATAAAAAGCCTTGGAGTAATGCACATATAAAACTCTAATTAAATGTCAAATATTCCTGTTTATTAATACTCAACTTTTTCTTTTTCCTTTTTTTTTTTTTTAATTTTGAGTCGGGGGTATAATTCTGTGGCCTAAACTGGAGTACAGTGACACAATCACAGTTTGCACTGTAGCCTCAACCACTGTGGCTCAGGTGATCCTCCAGCCTCAGCCTTCTGAGTATCTCGGATTATAGGCACTTTCCACCATACCCAGCTAATGTTTTGATTTTTATAGAGATAGTGTCTTGCTATGCTGCCTAGGCCCATCTCGGATTCCTGGGCTCAAACAATCCTCCTGCCTTAGTCTCCCAAAGTGCTGGGATTACAGGCATGAACCACTGTGCCCAGCCAAGACACAGCTTTAATCATGCATTAAATTATAGTACTTACCTTTCTAAGGAAGCTCATTGGTTTAGATTACTTTTCCTCGTGGGTTCATGCACAATTAACAATTAACAATGGAAGCTTCAAGGAGGAATATTGTTTATGGTACCAAAAAAAAAAAAAATAGGAGCCGGGCTCGGTGGCTCAGCCTGTAATCCCGCGCTTTGGGAGGCTGAGGTGAGTGGATTGCCTGAGCCCGCGGGGTTGAGACCTGCTTGAGCAACTTGGTGAGACCTCATCTCTACAATAAATAAAAAATTAGCCGGGTGTGGTATCGCACACCTGCAGTTCCAGCTACTTGGAAGGCTGAGGCGGAAGGATCGCCGGGGCCCAGCAGGTGGAGGCTGCGGTGGCCGGGAACGGCCACTGCACTCTAGTCTGGGTGACAGAGTGAGACTCCAACTCAAAAAAGAAAAAAAAAAATAGGAACCAGTGAAATGCTTTTCCTAATCTTATCGGCAGCACGGTGAAAATAAGACAATCTTTAAAAATATTGGAGGTACTGTCCGTGGTAGCTATTTGATGAATCCAATAAAAAAAAATAGCTGTTGAGAATCCTTCAAAACAGGACTAGTGGCTTCCCAGATATGTGGCTTATAAAGTTCCAAAGGTCCCCATTCTTGTCTTAATGCTGTATGTTATCGTCTTGAGGTTCCTAATAACTTTTGAACAAGAGGTTCTTCATTTTCGTTTAGCACTGAACCCTGCATGTCATGTATAATTCCTGCCTGTAACTGCTCTGTCAAATTCCTAATTGGTGTTATGTTTACTGATTTCTTTATTCAATGAATACTCTTGAATACACTTTCTCTTAATGGGAAGAAGGTTCTAGTCTTAAAAAATAAAAACAAAAAACTGAGAGTTCTTTACTAGGAACTGAATATTAAAGAAGACTATATTCTGAATACAAAACTCAAGTTTTGAAAGTAAAGTGTAGAGTACACATCTAAGTTTATTTGATTGATATGTTTACTTTTGTGAAGGATTGCTAGCGAAGTGTATAGTTAGTTAAGTGAGAAAGTGTGAATATTTCCTTCATAATGTTTCAGATCATAATTAGAACTGACTTTATGTCAAGTCTCAAATTGTTTTAAATGCAGTATTTCCCCAATTATTTTGACATTATAACAACACAATTAAAATTAACAAGTTCACAAAGTTAAAGCATAAAGGATGACTGACATATTGAAATATGAGAGAGAAGTTCAAAATCTAAAGGATGACTTGAGGTCTCCTTAAGAAACTCTAGGATGTGCTCATGTTGTACAAACTAAATGTATTATTTCTTGACTTTCTGCTATTTGTTATAAAAATCACAGAAAACCTAAATATAAAATTCACTAAGTCAAAATAATCTTAGTGGTGAATTAATTTTATTTACATTTTATTCTTAATAATACTTCTCAGCCGGGCTCGGTGGCTCAGCCTGCAATCCCGCGCTTTGGGAGGCTGAGGTGAGTGGATTGCCTGAGCTCGCGGGTTCGAGACCCACCTGGGCAGGCGAGACCTCATCTCTACAATAAATAAATTAAAAAATAGCCGGGCATGGTAGCGTGCGCCTGTAATTACAGCTACTTGGAAGGCTGAGGCAGAAGGATCGCCGGAGCCCAGCAGGTCGAGGCTGCGGTGGCTGGGAGCGGCTACTGGGTGACAGAGGGAGACTCCAACTCAAAAAAAAAAAAAGAAAAGAATACTTCTCATCTTACAATTTATTATGGTTAATAATTTGAGAACAAATTGTGAATGGAGCAGTTTCTTTAAATAATAGATAATAATTTGTTACAATGTAGGAATATCAATACCTTATCCAATTTGCTGTCACATAAAAAAACACATGTGCACCCACATTACCTGTATTCTAGGAGCTTCTATGATTGGTGAGGATATCTACTTATTCTATTGTAGATGGGATTAGTACCCTCTATGTGTGTGTGTTTCCATGTGAGATAAGTGGGATTCGTGTAGAATGGTATATTTATGGAGTATGTTGAATAGGAAAAAATGTAAGTTTTTTTAAACAGCAAGAATTTAACATAGAATCAAATAAATGAGTTCACATATAGAATATAAATAGGTATGAAATATATGCTTACTTTGTTGCTCTAGTGATAACTTCTATATCTAGTCTCAGCTAAAGCTAAGAGACAAAAAGACAATTACTCACTGAAACTGGCAAATAAAATGACTCATCTATCTACGAAAATACTAATATAGGGATGGATGAAAAAAGCACTATGACTAAGATTTGACTCTTAACAAAACCTCAAGTCAATGCATTTTATTGGTTCAGCAGAATTAACAACCATTTCCAATATCTAATGGACTATTTTTTTTTCAAATTGCTATACATATTTAGACAAATGCTTACATTATTTGCATCAGTTTATCTAAGTGAAAATCCCAAACCTGAGAAATAGGTGTATGTTTACAAATGACGCAACTTTAGACAGATAATGAAGTCTGAAATATACACATACACACATGCATGTGCATATATATGTATAAAATTATTCAAAATTTAGAATTTTAACAATGCATATAAAAGACTGGGACAATAGTAAAAACATGAAGAGGTTATAAGTGGCATTTTAAAATAGTTATCTAATTTGCTGCAAAATTACCTGCCTTGATGTCACTTCTGTCCTGGGTCTAGATCTTTCCTCCTATCCCTAAGCTTAGCTGCCCTGTCCAAGCTCTTAGATTCTACTGAACTAGAGAAAAGAAATGATTTTGGAGCTCTAGTTCAATATTTGGTGATTCAACCACAAGTTTTAGCTTTCAGTAGTATCATGGAAAACTAGAATAATTAGCTCTGATATGTTTCACATTTATTATTAAATTCACCCTAGTTATTAAACCTTCTTGTTATAGTCTACTGATGAGCATATACCTGTTCCATTTCCTCTTGTTAGGTATCTGTCTTAATGATTATTATCATGGCTGCCCTTCATCGAGACCTAAGTACCTGATTTATTTTCTTGGTTGTCATCTCTCCTCCTCTAACTTTTTGTTCTCTTTCCCAAGCAGACTGGTAGATACAGTGTTTCACCTGTTTTTTCTTGCAGTGTTGCCTTTTAACTCATGACTTGGTCTTAGCTTCCCCTGGGTGAACTTTATTGCAGTTATCCATTTAAATGTAACTGCATATATAGCTACAATTTTAATACCATGTGTATTAGTTTCCTTGCCATAACCAAGTTCCAGAATCTGAGTGGCTTAAAATAACAGCAATGTGTTATATACAGTTCTGCAGGGTAGAAATCCGAAATCAAGGTAGGATTTATTCCTTCTGGAAGTTCTATCGAAGAATTTGTTCCATTTCCTCCCTCTCAACTTCTGCAAACTGCCAGCAATCCATGGTGTTCCTTGACTCATAGATGCATCAATCCATTCTTTGACATCATCTTCAGATGATATTATTTTCCTCTGTGTTTTTATGTTCTCTTCTCTGTGATATGGACACCAGTCATATTGAATTAGGGTCTACCTTATTTCAGTATGATGTCATCTTAACCTGATCACACTTGCAAAGACTCTATTTGCAAACAAGAACACATTTAGAAGTACTAGGGATTAAGATTTTACCATATGTTTTTGGTGTACATAATTCTATTTACAACACTATATTTAAAAAACTTAACATCACCCGGGCTCAGTGGCTCAGCCTGTAATCCTGTGCCTTGGGAGGCTGAGGTGAGTGGATTGTCTGAGCCCGCGGGTTCGAGACCCGCCGGGGCAACTTGGCGAGACCTCATCTCTACAATAAATCAAAAAATCAGCCAGGCTTGGTAGCGCATGCCTGTAGTTCCAGCTCTCGGAAGGCTGAGGCGGAAGTATCGCCGGAGCCCAGCAGGTTGAGGTTGCGGTGGCCAGAAGCGGCCACTGCACTCCAGTCTGGGCGACAGAGTGAGACTCAAACTCAAAAAAAAAAACAGCCCCTCTCTGTCAGAAACACTTGCTCTCATCTCTGGACAGCTTGGGTACCTGGGGTTTCTTGGATACCTTCAGTTTCTTGGTTACTTGTGGTTTTGTGAATCTTGTAGTTTCTTGGATACCTGCGGTTTCTTGGGTACCTGTGGTTTTGTGGGCCTCTACAGTTTTGTGGGCACCCGTGATTTCTTGGGTGTCTGAGGTTTCTTGAGTCTCTGAGGTTTATTGGGTTTCTACGGTTTCTTGGGTACCTGCGGTATTGCAAGTCTCTGTGGTTTCTTGGGTACCTGAGGCTTCTTAGGTCTCTGAGGTTTCCTGGATTTCTGCAGTTTCATGGGCTTCTGCAGTTTTGTGGGCCCTCTGCAGCCATGCCATCCTGCAGCTGTCCGGGGTCTTTGTCCTGCAAGTTGGGAGGACCTAGACCTTGAGCAGCTTGAGTGGACCACCCTGTTAAGACTTCCATGGTGTGGTCTCTTCTGGCTAATAGGGCTGCAGTGGAAGCACAGCTTAGCCCAGCCTGGAGCTGCAGGTGGGGGCTGGGTGGATGTGCCTTCCACTGCCTGCTGCTGATTCTCTGTGTTCGTTAAAGATCTCCCCAGAGGCGAGAGCGAGCCAATGGCTTAAGTACCCCATCAGAGTCTCCACACTTCCACCTTGGGTGAGTCTCACCTTTGCTGTGGCAGCTGCAATGTGTCCTTGTTCTCACACACACCCCACAGAATCAGGCTCATTACTGCCAGGACTGAAGTGACCTGTGTGTTTTTTGTTTTTTTAAGCAACCCCATTGAGCTGATCTGATTTACCTTCCTCTTCCCTTCACTGACCTCTCTGGTTGTTGGGATACTCCCAGCACCCTTGGCTTAGGGAGAAGACACATGGCTGTCTATCCTGGGGGCTTTGGCACTAGTTTTACTTCGCTAATCTGCATTTCTCGGACCCAGAGCTAGAAGTGATATTACCAGATTGTTAGTCAGAAGCCCTGGGCCGTGGGTTTTGCAGCCTGCTGTCTCTGGCTCTGTGTTCTGGTTGCAGCCAGTGGTGGCTGAGATGCATTGAAGTCAGTGGTATTGCTGACAGCACTTGTAACAAAGTTCTGAGGCCGGGGGAAAGGTCGCTCTTCCCTCTCCCTCAGGTGGGCTAGAGCTTGGGAGAGGAGGCTTCGGTTGAAGAGTTCTTTGTAGTCTTGACAGAGGAGCCACCTCTGATCATAATCCCAACATCTCCAAGGCAGCCACAGCCCACAAACTCCTCAGTCTGCCCTTTTCCTGTCCTCTAGGGAAAAGACTGATGCTTCTGGACCCTGATCCCCATCCCACAAGGGGTGGTGGGTG
>CAUYQG010243825.1:0-21838 GCA_963574415.1 Tarsius wallacei
GATGAGAAAACTGAGGCTCAAGAGCACTCAGCTGGAAAGCCAGAGACTGGATTTACATCCAGAGCCCAAGCCCTTACCCATACTAATGCTGACATCTTAGATGCAACAATTCACTTAAAAAATGATTTCCGCTGGGCGTGGTGGCTCAAGCCTGTAATCTCAGCACTTTGGGAGGCCGAAGCAAGAGGATTGCCTGAGCCCAGGGGCTCGAGACCAAACTGGGCAACTTGGCGAGACCTTGTCTCTACAATTAATGAAAAAATTAGCCAGGCATGGTAGTGGGCACCTGTAGTTCCGGCTACTTGGAAAGCTGAGGCAGGAGGATCACCAGAGCCCAGCCGGTCAACACTGGGGTGGCTGTGAGTATGCCACTGCACTCCAGCCTGGGTGACAGAGTGGGACTCTAACTCAAAAAAAAAAAAAAAAAAAAAAACTTCCTCCAGAAGCCAGAGAATGGTGTAGGCCAGTTCAAGGGAACCTCACTGTCACAAAGTAGCACTACCAGGTAATACTGGAGCATATACACACTAGAGCACTGCTCTAATTGCCTTACGTGAATTTATTTAATCTTCAAAACAAACTCTGCAGTAGGTACTACTAGTAATATCCAAATGAGAGAGGGAAAAAACAGGCACAGAGAAGTGTGGCAACTTGTTGGAAGTCACCAGCTAATAACATTCAAACCCAGACAGTCTGGCTCTAAGCATATCTTTTAGCCATTAAGCTCTTCCTTGAAGTTGGATGAAAATCTCCTGCCTCGGGTCATCATTACCATTCCCATGGTATCTTCCCATTTGATCTCACAGCCTTGGCTGGTTCTGACCTTCCTTTCCCCTGCTCCTCCTTATCGACTGTCTCCTCCTGAACTCCACCTGCAGCTCTCCTCAACTGCTCAACCCAGCCAGGTTGATCCCTACTTTCCTTCTACTGTTTCTACCCTGGCCATGGCCCTGAGCCAAATTATACAAAGCCGGAAAATATATACATAAAAACAACTAAATTGCCTGTAATCCCAGCACTTTGGGAGGCTGTGGCGTGAGGATCACTTAAAGCCAGGAGTTCGAGACCACCCTGGGCAACATAGTGAGCTCCATCTCTACAAAAACATAAAAAAATTAGCCAGGCATTGTGGCGTGCGCCTGCAGTCCCAGATACTTGGGAGACTGAGGCTGAAGGATTGCCTCAGCACAGAAGATCAAGGCTGTGGTGAGACGTGATCACACCACCACTTCACTCCAATCTGGTAAAAAGTGAGACCCTGACTTAAAAAAAAAAAAAAAAACGAAGTTAAAAATTTATCTCATAAACATACCTTACTTTATGTGTGGCCAAAGTCACATGTTCCTTCTCTTAAAAAATATACATTACTTCAGAGCAGAGACTGTGTTAACAACCTTCTAGTTTAACCAATATGTTTCAGGAGCTTTCTAGTAACCATGCCACACCAGTTTCTTATTACTGCTATATTATATTGTCTTCCAAATATATGATTACATCAGAATACTCATTTTCCCCAAGTCCAATTTGGTAGATTTGAGATATTTTATGCACAACCTTGAGACTCAGACTACAATAAGGATTCAGAATAAACCTTGAAAATCTAGTTGAAACTTCAGTAATTTGGAAAATGTAATGATATGGATCAATGATTGGATAAGTTTTAATATTCACATTTCCAACAAACTGCCTCTATTTTTAACTGAAAGTGAACAAAAAGGAAAAAAATGTAATACTAAACAATTATTATTATACATTATCTATAGTCAAAGTCACCATCATCAGCATGAGCATTTTAATCATTCCCCTAGAGCTAAATTGCAAGATTCTTTTTTTAACTGTTCTTTTAAATAACTTCGAGATCAAAGTTTCCATAATTCAGTATTGCGTTTTCCTAGTTTACATGAATTAGCATCATTCTGACATATATAAATTATACCATCCCGTTGTGCTTTTCTTTCAATTGACATGACTACAAATGTGAGAGGGTCTGAGTCTAGTGCCCCTATCTGGGCTCAGTGTCAGTTCTAAGACTTCTCATCTGTGGACAGAACCAAAACCGCGAAAGACAACAAGGAGAGAAACAGAGCAATGCTTCCCATGTGAGGTTGACAGTCACCAGGAAATGGACAAAGGTTATTTTCTCTTGGGAGGCCCTAGGAATTAAATCAGCAAATACTTATAAAAGCAATCACAACAGTTGCATGTTTGAAAAATGTTAGTCCTCCACACCCAGACCCCTGGTCTCATTATCCCTATTTTCCAGTTGAGATCTGCTATCTGAGGTTATGCGAGTCAAATGGGAATATAAAGCAAAGTGCTTCCAACAAGAAAGTGTAGTCTGTTGGCAATTACATAGAAAACCAGCCGGGCTCGGTGGCTCAGCCTGTAATCCCGCACCTTGGGAGATTGAGGTGAGTGGATTGCCTGAGCCCGCGGGTTCGAGACCCACCTGGGCAACTTGGTGAGACCTCATCTCTACAATCAATCAAAAAATTAGCTGGGCGTGGTAGCGTGCGCCCGTAGTTCCAGCTACTTGGAAGGCTGAGGCGGAAGGATCGCCAGAGCCCAGCAGGTCGAGGCTGCGGTGGCTGGGAGCGGCCACTGCACTCCAGCCTGGGCGACAGAGTGAGACTCCAACTCAAAAAGAAAAGAAAACCAGTAGCTAAAAGCGTACGTCTTAGCTTAATTTTAAGATGAATGTTGGGGGATTACAAAAAGAATACATGTTCATTATAATAAAAAAATCAAACTATAGAAAGAAGGGGCAGATGTGGGACCTGCCCATGGGGTGTCCCCTCTGGGATGACACAGCAGCCACCTGGCATCCTGTGGGCAGAGACAAGAAGCAGAAGGCTAAAGCCAGGGCCTCCAGCCCAAAGGCAGAAACAGACTTCACTTGTCAGGGCTTCGACATCAGCGAATACCTTAAAAGCTAAATATTTATTTCCTATAGGAAGAAGTATGCCAAAGTCTCCTAATCAGATTTCAATTCTGTAAGCAGGAATAACAGGTGCTGAGTGCTGCCAAATATATTCCGGACTGACATTCCTCTCAAATCTCTCTAAGAAACACCCTCACCCTTGCATATACAGCGGTTTGCGAACACAGGAATGGCTCAATAAGTGTGAGTTATTATATCGAAAAAGAAAGGGAAGAAAATACTCCAAAGGCCCTAAGGTTAGAAAACAAATACACTATAATAGCCTAAATCATCTTTGGGCACTAGAAGTCTTTGGGAAACCAAAAGAAGGCTTTAATATTTCCCTCACCCTCCCCCCCTCCCCCTCTCCCTCTCTCTCTCAAAATACTCCTAAAAAGTAATCCAAAGATATTAAATGTGTATAGAGGGCTTTTATTAGACAATGTTAAAAAAATAAATAAGGATACAAACTGTAAAAATTGGAATAAAATTATGCATGTGACAAAAACCTTTAAAGATGTCCCTAAACTGACTTACATGAATAAAAATTAGTTTCACTGATCACACAAATGTTTATAGAAAAACTGATAAGGATCACTGAGAAAATAATACAAAAGACAGTGATTGCATTGCACGTGACTAACACCTATAATCACCATTCACCTCACCAAAATCCCCAAGGGGGCATGTGGACAGAAAAACTGCCCTAGCCCCAGCTCTCTCTCCAGAGGGGCTTTTCTTGTCTCTTTACCAGCTTCCTGTGGCACTCGCTCCCTGCCCCCTCCCTTTGCTGCTTTAGTCAGTATCACAGGTGTTCGGGTCTCTTTGACCATTTCTTTCCTTCTCTAGTTTCCTCTTTTATCCCCAATTCAAAAGTGGAAATAGACGATGTAAATAGTGTGCATTTAAGTGACAGACAGGCCTTGAACTCAGCAAGAGACAAGGTTACTTGATATCTATGCGCCCACCAACTCTATTCCACATGTTACGAATGTATTTCTGAACTCAGCAAGGACAATACCCATGACACAACTCTGGTTCTGTTTTCATGGTGCTTTTGTTTGGGTTTTAGGTTTGTTTTTAATCTAGAATTTTGGTTCCCAACAAGGAGCAACATCACTTTAATGGACCTTCAGTGTATTCACGATAACTTCACATTCGCCCAAGCAATTAGGGATAACCTTCCTCTCTTAACGATGACCTGAATGTGGTGAATTAATGAAACCCCTTCCCAGCTACCTAAACATGCTTTCAAATTAAAATGAAGCCTGAATTTACAACCCAGGTTAAATGGATTAAAAGATTAAGGACTAGAGAGCAAGTGCTTTCTCCATCTCACTCACATTTCAACCTCAAATTACCCCAGCCCTCTAATGACTAGAGGAGTCACTGGGAAGACGCCTAATTACCCACGAATTACACCAACCGTAACCAATCTCGGGATCACAGATCAGATTTTCCCAAAACATGAATCTGCTAATTAAGTTACATGAAAGTCAAACTAACAGGCAATTTGGATGTGACATTTATCCACCTGAAAGTAGACTCAGGATAAGGATAAGTACTTCTACTCACAATAACAGCAGCTATTCCTCAGGGAGGGCACTATTAGACACTCGGATAATTACAGCTAAAATACATGGAAGCAGAAAGAAGCTCATCGTCTTGATTCAAGCATTTCCAGGAAATAACAAAAGGATTCTCCTGCCAAACCAACGAATGGCCCACAGGGATCTGCTTCAGCCTGTGAATCAGCCCACACATATTCATTTGCTAAGTTACACTGGTAATGAAACAGGTTTAGGATACACACACAGACACACCACAGCACACACAGCCTGGCAGCAGTTTCAGCAGTCATATTTTTCTGAATTCTAACCAAAGGAACATGGTTTGATCTCACAGCTATGCCTGTTTGCTCCTTAAGTTCCCTATTCTTAAATCTTCCCACTTATTTCCCACAAGGAAAAAAAAAATCACTAAAGAAAAAATACATGTCCCCAGTGCTCATAATTTTGTGTAAATAAAGAATTTCCCTTGCATATTCTCCTACAAATGCACGAAGAAATAATTCAGAAGTAAAATCTGAAATAACATCAGGTTCAAGTTCAAGGCCAGGTTCAAGGAGCTGGCGGGAAACCCCATGGGCCTTGCCGCTACCCCTGCAACAAACTCATCTGCTCTCAAAAATCAAGCTTCAGGCCCAGCTCAGTGGCTCAAGCCTATAATCCCAGCGCTTTGGGAGGCCGAAGTGAGGGGACTGCCTGAGCCCATGGGTTCAAGAATAGCCTGGGCAACTTGGTGAGACCTCATCTCTACGATAAATCAAAAAATGAGCCGGGCATGGTAGTGCGCGCCTGTAGTTCTGGCTACTTGGAAGGCTGAGGCGGAAGGACTGCCTCAGCCCAGCAGGTCGACACTGGGGTGGCCGCGGGTGTGCCACTGCCCTCCAGCCTGGGTGACGGAGTGAGACTCCAACTCAAAAAAAAAAAAAAAATGAGGCTTCCCAGCCTACAGGAGCCCCAGGACTGGGGGAGAACAGGGAAAGGAGGTGAGGGGAAACCACCAGGGGCTCATGAATGAGTCTCACCGGTCACTGCAGATTATGTGTTCACCTGTGTCTTCCCCAACCCCACAATGGTGTGCTGAAGTCCTAACCCCCAGAACCTCAGAATGTGCCCTTATTTGGAAATGGGGTTGTCACAGATATAACTTGTTGAGATGAGGTCATATTGGAGCAGGGTGTGTGCCCCCACAAGGAAAGATTCCCTTACCGGCTTCCAGGGCAGCACAGCCCTGCCAACACCTTGACTCAGGACTTCCGGCCTCCAGACAGGGAGAATAAATTCTGTGGTTCTAAAGCCCCCCAGTTTGCAGTGCCTTGTTATGGCAGCCCTAGGAAATTAACACACCACA
The DNA here is from genome assembly GCA_963574415.1 of Tarsius wallacei. Lineage (NCBI taxonomy): Eukaryota > Metazoa > Chordata > Mammalia > Primates > Tarsiidae > Tarsius > Tarsius wallacei. Next base: position 5,837 of record CAUYQG010243825.1, read on the forward strand.
CTTGAACTTGGGTTCTTCCTCCTGTCCCACTCCATCCAGTCCCTCAGCTGCAAACGCTCCTGCTCCACCACAACAAGCCACAGGGAACCCCCAGGCTGTGGTTTGGTTGGGGAGGCCCCTATTCCAGTGAGAGGCACAGACCTGTCCCGGGCCGCCATCCTAATTTCATTCCTTCTCTCCAGCTCCCAGCTGCCTCCTGGGCCCCACCCTGCCCCTGGGCACCGTCCCTGCTCCTCCCACACAACTCCCTAATCCACCAAGCTGGGGAGGGGTGTAGAAGTCCCCTTCCTTGTGGGCTACACGGTGCTGCTTCCACCCACTCCAGTTTCTCACAGAATTTTTAGAACGCTTTCAGTTTTTACTTAAGTAATATCCTTCCTTATGAACCACAACCCCATCTCTCATCCTCACACACACTCTCTCTCTCTCTCTCTCTCTCACACAGCTCAGCCGTGTCCACAAGTGTGTGTCTCTCACTTTCACACACACCCCACACAACTCAGCCATGTCCACAGGTAGGTGTGTGTGTGTCTCTCTCTCTCTCTCTCTCTCTCTCTCTCACACTCACACACACACACACACACACACACACTCTCTCTCTCTCTCTCTCTCTCTCACACACACACACACACACACACAGTAGATGTGTGTCTCTCTCTCTCTCACACACACACACACACCTCCACAGAACAGGGGCTGGGCCAGAGACAGATCTGAGTACACACACCGCCCTGTACTGTGAAATGGCCACTCCCATCCAACAACTGAGACTTTTTGTTACTGGGCCAAGGTTTTCTGCCAAACTCACTTCCCTTATAATGAATGAATTCTCCCTGAGAAAGTTCCTCGGTTGGCCCCAGGAAGCTGACCTCTGATGGCTTAACCCACCTGTTTACCAGGCATGTAGGCACGCTGGACCCTGAAAGTAGACACCAAAACTCAACCTGGAATCCCAGCCCCATCCATAGAAGGATGACAGAACTCCTTTCGACAAACTGGATCAGGCAGCTGAAACTTGATACACCATGAACAGTACATGTACGGCTTCTAAGTTTGCTAAAATCCTGGGTCACTGTTTGCTAAAAATTCTGGCTGGGTGGTGGGCAAGCCAGGCTGAAAAGCAACCTCCGTCTCACAATCTCCACCCACTGTTTTCCCTACGAGGCCATTTCTGCCTCTCACCATATGACCTTCAGCAAAAAGTATATTTTGAGATGTGGTTCCTTTGCTGCCCTGACCTGGACCAGTGATTCTCAAATGTCAGCAGGCATCAGAATCACCTGGAGGGCTTGTTAAAACAGATCTCTGGGCCCCTCCCCTAGAGCCTCTGATTCACAGCAGAACTGGGGTGGGGTCTGAGAACCTGCCTGTCTAACAGGTTCCCAAGCGATGCTGATTTTGCAGGTCCCGGGACCAAGCTTGGAGAAGCACTGCCCCAGACCGCTCATTCCTCCCTTGACTCAGGTGATTCACGTGACGTAGCACACTGCTGCCGGCCTTCCCACCGCCCATCCACCTCCTCTCATTAGACAAAGCCCTGGCTGTGGTCAGCGAGCACCACTCCCTGTGACTAAACCCTGCTGGGCAGAGTCAACCACGTGGTCCACCACTACCAGACAAGAGAGGTTCAAGGTGAATACAGACCCATGACCTGTGAGCTGCCAGGGGAAGTCGCCTGAGGATTGCTTCTGAGAGAGCAGCCTCAAGGGTCTCTTCACCTGCCTGTGGGTGTTCAGGTGGGAAGACACGAGGCTGTGCAGCCTGCAGCCCTGCAAGTATGAGGGGATCTAGACAGCCCACAGAGCCCAGCAGGACAGGCGCAGTGGCTCATGCCTGTGATCCCAGCATTCTGGGAGGCTGAGGCAGGAGGACTGCTTTAGCCCAGGAATTCAAGACCAGCCTAGGCAACACTGTGAGACCTCACCTCTACAAAAAAAAATTTAAATTTAGCCAAGCATAGTGATATGTGCCTGTAGTCCCAACTACTCGGGAGGCTGAGGCAGAGGGATCACCTGAGCCCAGAAGGATGATGCTGTGGCAACAATGTGAGACCCCAATTTCAAAAAAAAAACCAAAACTGGGCTCCCAGGTGCTGACACTAATCTGCTGAGTAAACCAACCCAGACCCACCCTGCCTCCCAGCTTCTTGTAGGTGACATAATGTGTTCTTTATTGTTTGAGCTGGTTGAGTCAGGGTTTTCTGTTACTTGCTGCTGAAAATAAACCCAAAGTAAAGCAAGTTGACAAGACAGCTCGTCTAGAGGCAAATTCTCAGCACAATCACAATGGCATACGTTCCATAAAGTAACCCCCAACGCCCAGATTTAAATGTTCCAGATTATTTCAAAAGTTATGGAGCTGAATGTCCGTGGATGATCAACACTTAGAAATAGCATAAAACTAAAGAAGTTATGTGACACACAAGTAAAACATTACTGAAGATCCGCCTCTGGGTCTTTCTTACGAGAGCCACACTAATCTTTTACAGAGATTTGCTAGACATCATGTAATACTAGGACCTAATAAAGAATTTGATTGCTTTCTTACATTCATCTTAGTCTCCACCTACAAAAAGCAAAGGATCAGTATGTCTATCTACCTGGGAAAGTGGCTTTCCAGCATGTTTGTAGCTATAACAGCAATTACAGAGCAAGCAGATACAAAGAGGACACCTAGGAATATGTGTGTGTTCTGTCACGGCATAGCTCTATCACCTTAAGCAAATCGTTTTACCCTGATGAACTTGTCTCATCATCTATAAGATGGGAATACTACCACATATCTACTCAGTTATTTAAGGGCTTTGTAAACCGTAAGGTATAACACGAGAGCAACCACCTAAATCCAATATTTATAGATGAACTGGATTAACACAGCCTGATTTGAAGAAACAAGGATTAATCATGACCCCAGGTGAATTACTTCACCAAAAATTCATACGACACACACCTGTCATAACAAGCAACTGGACCGCTGTTTGTTCGGAGTGTAATTCAAGCTGAACTTCAGCTATCGTAAATAATTCAGTAGCAGCTAAGAGAATCAACATCCACAAGGTAGTACAACCCAAAAAGTCAATGTCATACAAGGTATGGTAGCAACATGAATTATTTACTGCAGACATTTTCTCAATGGTCCACTTGGCAGGCCACGCACAGTGACTCTGCTTTACAGAAGCTATTCTCTGCGATCACACACAGCATTGGGTGTCTGGACACGTCACGGGGCAAACTGTCTTTCCTACAGAAGTTTCATTTTAGTCCAACAGCCACGTGTCATTTGCAGCTATGTTTTCTGAATGAAATACTTGTACAAACTGGGAAAAAACAACAGAGATTGGAGGGAAGAGAAAACCAGCTATGACATGGGCCATGTTTCTAAGACTAAGATGTGTACGTGAGTGTTAGCAGCAACAATGCCATGAATTAAATATGGCCACGTTCTTGGGACATAAGTTCTGCTAGAAGATTTTTGGAGACTAACATGAAGGAATAATCAGTGAGCGATTTTTTAGCGATTGAAAACTCTCAGTAAGTTTTGGGTTTTTTTCATTTCGAAGAATTTTCATGCTCATATCAGACTTTACAAAAATATATCCCAACTCCTTTGGGGGATCACACTGATAAGGACTGCAATAAGCAAACAAAACTTTTTTCTTGTATCATTTATAAATAGGTTGCAAAGGCAATCCTAAAACAATGGTTCCCAAAACATATTAACTGAGTAACACAACACTGTGAAATACTGTCTAGAGTATTATAGTAATTATTTGTAATGTGACAACATTCTTGTGTTGAATTGATTGGGGGGGATCACTATTACTCCAGAGTCGTATTTCATGTGTGGAAGACTCTAACAACAAACTAATAATATGATGCCAATTCATTTAAAAACAGTAACAAGTTCCCGGGAGACCCCATTATCTTAATATTAGTGTTCCTAGACAGAGAAGATCGCCTTGGGAAATTATATTTCTTCTTTGGGCCTAGAAAGCCCAAGCCCTCCTACCTTCTGAAGCAAGTAGCTTAGTGTCTGTCACACATATCCAGAACAGCTTCAAAAGAACTCATCAAACCTGCTGCCAGTGTCGGGATGTTTCCACAAAGGACCTTCATTCTCATTGACTCACTGTGACAAGATGAGTCAAAAGTGCAATCCAACAATGCTCATTGCATAAAAATAGCCCAAATGCCAGCCGAACGCTAGCTATGAGCTTTCCTGAAGAAGTATCAGTTGGGTTCCCAATGGCAAAGTACCCAAGTTTCTTCTCTTGCTTACACAGTGGTCCCTTCACTCTTGCCTGAAAACAAGCTTCTCACAAGTTGGTTTGTTTGTTGTTTGAGTCATTTTGAGTCAGAGTCCCACACTGTCGCCCAGCCTGGCATGATCATGATGATCATGGCATGGCAGCCTTGACCTCCTGGATTCAGGCGATCCTTCCACCTCAGCCCCCCGAGTAGGTGGGATTACAGGCGTGTGCCAACATGTCTGGCTAATTTTTTAATGTTTTGTGGAGACCAGGTTTTACTATGTTGCCCAGGCTGCTCTCAAACCCCCAGGCTCAAGCAATCCTCCAGCCTTGGCTTTCCAAAGTGCTGGGATTACAGGCGTGAGCCACTGCACCTGGCCTCTCACAAGTCTTTTAACATAAACAGTGTCATTGCTCACAGGTCCGTCCTCCTAGGCTGTTGAATTTTTCTAGCTCTTTCTTCAGAATGCACATCTACCTGAATAACTCCATGGTTATTTTACTGTTAAATGTTGTGATGTGTAGCTGTAAATAGTCAAGCCACTGAGTGGCATATGGAATAAAGCAAGCTGAGCAAGACCTTTCGTGCTAAGTTAAACCACTTCTCCTAAAGTTAATCGTCAGCTCAAAGAAAGGACACTGAGGTACTGGAAATTCAGTCACCACACTGACTTACGATACTCAATGTCCAGATTCCCATTCCCCTTTTTTGTTTCAGGAATGATGACATGAATAAAGTGTTTTGCCTTTGTATTCTAGACTAACCCTTCAAAATTCCTACAGAATTTAAAAAGTCTTTAATACGGAACTACGAACGGTTCAAACATCCCTTTTAACATAAAAATACAAACAAACATAAACCTAATCACTCCAGTGTCTGTAAAAGAGATATCTAAGAGGAACTAAATGTGTTTTAGGAACTGAAATTTTCAAAATTAGGATTCTGATCCTATTGTACTATTTTTCTGATTTATTTAAATTGAAGATTAGATACATGAATAAATAAGCATCAAAAGCTTTGCTAAAAATTTACAACCTTAAAAAAAAGTTTTTTGTGGCTTGAAGACAACTTTAATATATACCAACAACCCTGTATTGTATGAAAGAGAACACCTAAATTATGAGCTCTAGTACAAAGAAAATGCTCTAAACATTGTTCTAGCCTCAAAGACCATATTGAATGCATTCACTCTGCAAACCTCTTAAGGCTCACACCACCCTGAGGAAGACACAATGGGGCTACACATGGATAAAGCAAATAACCCCATCCTCTTTAAACACATACCACCTGACCTGGCGCAGTAGTTCACGCCTGTAAACCCAGTGCTTTGGAAGACCAAGGCAGAAGGATCACTTCAGGCTAGGAGTCCGAGACCAGCTTGGGCAACATAGTGAGACCCGTCTCTACAAAAAATTAAAAAATTAACCAGGCACAGAGGAGACCCGTGGGCAGAAGGGATGACCCATGTTTGGCAGGCCGAGGTGGGCGAACTGCTTGAGCCCAGGAGTTTGAGACCAGCCTGGGCAACACAGCAAGACCTTGTCTCTACCAAAAAAAAAAAAAAAGAAATCACAAAATGAGCTTGGTGTGGTGGGTCCCACCAGCAGTGCCAGCTACTTTGGAGGCTAATGTAGGAAAATCACTTGACCTCAGGAATTTGAGATTACATTAAGCTATGATTGCACCACTGCACTCCAGCCTAGGCGACAGAGTGAGACCCTGTATCAGACACACACAAAACCACCAACTATAATAACTCAACATTAAAACTACAGCCTCTACCACTAATACCAGTCCTGGGAGTTTCAATGGCCAATACAGCTTGTGGGCTTAGATACAGAGAACGTGAAATATAAGTAGTAGTTTCAAAGACTTAAATGTAAAAGCATGAGCACACATTCCTTCACCCAGCAGTTCTTCACCCAGGTGTCAGGTGTGAGGTCAGGTGCTGGGAAGTCAGGTGAGCAAGACTCAGGCAGGAACCTGGTCTCCTAGGAAAGGCCACTGCAAATAGAGAGTACATGCCCTGTCCCAAGGTAAGTGCCCGAGTGTTATGGGAAGCAGGATGGGAGGAGGCAGCCAGGAAGAGAAGAGAAGGGTGTTTTGGCACCAAAAAAAAAAAAAAAAGCCAGAGACCTCATGAAGAGGATCCAGCCACAGCCACGCCCCAAGGTGACAGACACGGGAGGGCAGAGGGCTACACTGGATGAAGAGCAGCTCTGGGAAGGGCAGAGGGGGCAGGGACAGGTTCAGCGGACACGCTCATTTTGTGATATCCGAAGACTACGAAGGAGACCCGTGGGCAGAAAGGATGACCCATGTTCAATTTCCTTACATATACAGAGTTTATAAAAAGTTGAAGAACAGGCAAGGTCACCTAGGGAGACGGCAAGTGGGAAGAGAAGGGTCTGCCATGAAACCCTGGGGAGATGCTCTGCATTAAAAAGGGTGAGATTGGCCAGGCATAGTGGCTCAGACTGTAATCCCAGCCTGAGCCTGGGGGTTCAAGACCAGCCAGGGCAACTTGGTGAAACCTCATCTCTACAATAAATCGCAAAAACTAGCCAGGCATGGCAGCATGCATCTGCAGTTCCAGCTATTTGGAAGGCCGAGGCAGAAAGATCACCTAAGCCCAGCAGGTCGAGGCTGTGGTGACCATGAGAGTGCCACTGCACTCCAGCCTGGATGACAAGAGTGAGACTCCAACTCAAAAAAAAAGGGGGGGGGGGTGAGATCCCATCAATGCGGAGAAACTTCCATTTCCAAAGGAGAACAAGGAAAAATAAAAAGTAGCTCCATCCCCTGTGGGGACTCCGAGATCTTTCACTGCCAAGAGGAAGTCTCCCCAAAGATGAAGTCGTTCTCGTCTAATTCCATCTTTCAGCATGTTGCTGAAAGGTCAGCGAGAGTCTCTTCATGTCCTGATTTTAGGATCCGCCCTAAACTGGCATTAAACTATTTCAGCACACATCTTGCTTCTGTTACTAATCAGATAAAAGTGCATTTAGAAAACAAACAACCAAAAAAAAAAAAAAAACCTTCCACAGACACTAACTAGCCAGTCAATATTCATGACTTTTATATCCATTTTTAAAAGCTGAAATAATCCTATTTGTACCTTGCCAATGCTTAAACTTCTCACAGTCTAACAAATACAACTTTTTAAAAAGGCTTATCAGAGAGATGTCAGTGCACAGGGCCAGACAAGCTTCCCAGGGCGTGTTCAATTCTAGGAAGAACTGGAGTCAGCTCTCCTTAGCACTCACCACTGAATCCCAAAGCCATCTTCCCTTCTCAGCAAAGGAATAGATTACCGCTGATATTTGAGAACCCCCAGGAGAAAAAGGGGGATGAGGAAGAAAGAAGAAAGAAAGTTTTTTTGAAATAATATTGCTTTTCTGGCTTTCAACCAAACACAATTACACAGCATCCATAGAAGATGAAGGCAGGGCAACATAAACAAAATCCTCAATGAGGCCAATTACCCCAAAAGCTTTCCCAGACTATGTCTGAGGCACCAAGCAAGCTGCTCTGGCAGCTTTCCCCGTGGAATTCACAGAAACCTGGTTCTAGCCCCACCTTGCCGGTCTGCAGGTAAGATACAGAGGCTTCTTCACTCCCTAGATTCTGTCCAGGGATAGATGTCAGTGCCACCCACACTTTGTTGGGGACATACTGAGTTTCTGTCTTATAGTCAGGTTTATTTCTCAAGCCCAAAGGAAGCAGTAACTCCTCAATATGGTTCTTGGAAGACAATGAATTCATTTTTGGAATTAACAAATGGCAGCTCTGTTGACTTCAAGTTCACATGGCCATCATTAAGAGCTGGCATTGTGGGGTACTTATTAAAATCACAAAAAAGTTTGAAAAATGTGTAAGGAGATACTAATACTTCATAAATAAGATCAAGGATAAACAAAATTAGAATATCAGGCAAACCTCGTATGGATTACAACTAAAAGTATACATATCCATGAGTCCAATACTAATATAAATAAATGACTGAATAAGCACAAATAGACAAGTCTCCCATACAGAAGAATTCCAAACAATCTATGTTAGTGAAACTTCACTCTTGCCTCCTAAGAGTGTAGTGTGGAAAAGACATGAAAATAAGAGTAACTTCACAGTAGAGAGAAAGTTGACAAACACTGCCTTAGCTAGGTGATCAGGGTCGTCATCAAAGTGCTAAGTCATGCTGATAGTACATATCCTTGATATGATGACAATGGCAATTTATCTAATGGCAATTTTTCCTCTCCAAAACTCACAGTCCTAATCTAACCAGGAGAAAATTATCAGATCAATCCAAATTGAGGGGCATTTTATAAAATCCCTGACCAGTACTCCCCAAAACAGCCAAGGGCATCAAGAACAAGGTAAGTCCAACAAACCATCTCAACCAAGAGGCACCTACAAGAACATGACGATTAAAAAGATACGGCAGCATCCTGGTTGGACTCCTAGGACAGACCCTGGGGAGCACACATTCAGGTTAAAAAGTGTAGGAGTCTCTGAACAGGTAAGGAACGCCAGGGTTTTGGTAAAAACACAGTTAGTATTGGATTAAAAACCGATGTCTAAATATCCACAAGTCCACACTGATATAAACAAGTGACTAAATACGTGAGAAAATTGACAAATATCCCACACAGAATTCCAAATAATCTGTGTAGGTGAAGCACAACTTCTCTTAATGACAAGCCTCCAAAAAAGGACATTAGGGAAAAACTAGGGAAATGTGGAGTTTAGCTCACAGTAATGCAGCCATGCTGGTTTCTCAGTGGTGACAAACATACCATAGCAATGCATGACACGTCGACATTAGGGTAACCTGGGTGAGGAGCACACAGGAACTCGCTGTACTATCTTTGGAGCTTTTCTATAAATTTAAATCTAAACCAAAATGTTTATTTTTGTTTCATGCATTTTTTTTTTCTTCACGGTTCAATGCAGCCCCGACCTCCTGGGCTCAGGCAATCCTTCTGCCTTAGCCTCCCGAGTTCCTGGGACTACAGGCGCATGCCTTATTTTTTTTTTGTTTTTGTACAGATAAGGTCTGGCTACATTGCCTCCGCTGCTCTCTTCCTGGACTCAAGCAATCCTCCTGTCTCGGTCTCCCAAAATGCTAGGATTATAAGTGTGAGCCACCATACCTAGCCTAAAAGGTTTATTTTTGAAGTAGCAAGATATTAGATGGTTTTTGGGAGAAACTAAAAAATTAATTAAGAGAAAGTTCTCTATTGTGCAGTAGAAGGTAAATGAACGGTAAGTACTTAGGTGACTAATTTTCCAAGCACATAACATTACACTTACAGGGATAATTCTTGACGAGAACTCCAGAATTGGAATTTTCAGAAAATGGACACAAAGGTTTTTTAGTGGCAGCATCCCATCCACATCATAGTCACTGCTTTACACATATGGAACAGACGCAACAAAAAAAACAAGCAAAGAGGATTGGAAGTCAAGTTTTTAAAAAGTAACTAGGGATAACATAACAGCAAAATACTATAATATTTAATATTGGGAAGATAAAACCAAAAAAAGTAGGGTTGATCAGACTGTGAACCATGAGCTCTTGAGAAGTTTTAAAATCAGAACAGGTAGGGATGGGGGACTGGAGACTGATGGCTAGACAATTCTTTTTCGAGGGGACAAAATGCTCTAAGATTGACTGTGATAATGGTTGTACCACTCGGGAACATACTAAAAGCCAACGGCACACTTTAAATGGGTGTACTGGGGCTGGGCGCAGTGGCCCACGCCTGTAATCCCAGAACTCTGGGAGGCCAAGGTGAGAAGACTACCTGAGTCCACGGGTTCCAGACCAGCCTGGTGAGAACCAGTGGTGAAACCTCATCTTTACAATAAATAAATAAAAAGTAGCTGGGCATGGTGGCGTGTGCCTATAGTTCCAGCTACTTGAAAGGCTGAGGCAGAAGGATAGCCTGAGCCAGCCCGTCAAGGCTGCGGTGGCCATGAGCATATCACTGCACTCCGGCCTGGGCGACAGAGTGAGACTCCGACTCAAAAAAAAATAAAAAATAAAAAAAGTTTTTAATGGGTGAACTGTAGGGTATGTGCATTATTATATCTCAATAAAGCTATTACCGAAAACAAAGCAAGCTAATGGGCAGCACCCAGCATTTTTTAATGAAATAAAATTCAACAGGGTACTATTTTGTGAAGTTTTCATTCATTTTTATAAATATATAGTCATATACATGTACATATGCATACATCCCTATATATGCCTGTAGGTATACAGGCATGATGTCACACTTATTTTTACGTAAGTTATTGTCAAAAAGTTTGAAAGCCACTGTCCTAAGCCTTCATGACAATTCCTCCTCACCCCCATACCTTTCATTCTGATCATCTGACACTGTCAAAAAAACAATAAAAGCTGGGTGCAGTGGTTCGTGCCTGTAATCCCAGCACTCTGGGAGGCCAAAGCAGGAGGACTGCTTGAGCCCAGGAATTTGAGAACAGCCTAGGCAACATAGCAAGACCTCATCTCTCCAAAAAAAAAAAAATTTTTTTAATTGGCCAGATAAGGTGGTAGATGCCTGTTTTCCCAGCTACTCGGGAGGCTGAGGTGGAAAGATCACCTGAGCCCAGGAGGTAGAGGCTGCCATGAGCCATGATCATGCCACTGCACTCCAGCCTGGGCAACAGAGTGGGATCCCAATTCAAAAAAAAAAAAAAAAAAAAATGACCAATGAGGATAAAACCTACTAAAACCTTTAAGTTTGAAAGTAAATAAAGAAACTAGTTCTAATTAACAAGAAGAGAGAGCCGGGCGCGGCGGCTCATGCCTATAATCCCAGGACCTTGGAGGGGGTTGAAGTGAGAGAACTGCCTGAGTCCAGGAGTTTGAGACCAGCTTGGGCAACATAGCGAGCCCTTATCTCTACAATAAATCAAAATAATTAACCAGGTGTAATGGCATGCACCTATAGTCCCAGCTACCTGGAAGGCTGAGACAGAATGATCATCTGGGCCCAGCAGGTTGAGGCTGAGGTAGCTGTGATCATGCCACTGCAGCCTGGGAACAGAGCAGGACTCCCGACTCAAAAGAACAGAGAACCACGTGTACAAAAATAAACAAATACAATGGCACACACATCACCACTCCCCTCTGCCCGCGCACACTCACCTGGATATGCAGCCCAGCCTCTGGGCTGCAGGCTCCTAGCCACTGCCTCCCTGCCCTCAGACGTGTCACAGCAAGTCTGGGATTCCTAGCAGACAACCAAACAGCTCCCTACTCCCTCACACCAAACCCAAGCCTGACACGGTCACATCCTCTCCCCAGACATTGAAGATCACTTTTGTAATCTTGCCTTCCCTCACACTCCACACTGCTTCCACAAGCCATGGGTTCATCCCACCCCAAAAGCACTGCTCAAACCTTCCATCTCCCTCCATCCCAATGTCACCGCCCAAGCCTAAACTATGATTAGCATTCCTCAGCTTTTTGACTCCTATACACCCAAAAAGAACATTTTCCATTGTCGCACACTTAAAATTGCATGAGTTTAATTGCTGTAAAGATGTCATCTCTGCCACACCGTAAATAACAGCATTTTTAGTACAACTCGCACTCCCTTTTTAAAATACAGTCAATGGAATCTAAACACCACTGCAATGACACACACCGCTTTCCGTCTTTTGTTGTTTGTTTGTTTTTGAGTTGGAGTCTTACTCCATCACCCAGGCTGGAGTGGAGTAGCACGCTCACAGCCACCCCAGCTTCAACCCGCTGGGCTCTGGCAATCCTTCTGTCTCAGCCTTTTCTGTATTTTTAAATACACAAATAGACTATTGCTGTATGTTTTACATTGCTCTTCTTCCTCCATAAGCTCTGATTTCTACTCCAAGTCCCGCAAAAAATGGTAACTCAGTTATGTATTTAAAGCCTTTTGCAACAAAACGATGGATATAAACTGAAAGTTCAGGTTTAAAAAAAAAAATGTCCTGTGACCATAAGGTCTAAGAACTGAGCTGTCATTACAATTTCTATTAACAGTCATATCCTTGGTATCCCTGAAAGGACTGGCTCCAGCACCTCCCCAGGAGACCAAGAGATCTGAGGACCTTCCAGTCCCTGCTGTAAAATGGTACAGTATTTGCATATGACCTACACACATCCTCATATATATATATAATTTTTTTTTTTTTTTTTTTTGAGTCAGGTCTTTAACTCTGTTGCCCAGGCTGGAGTGCAGTGGCATGACCACACCTCTCCACAGCCTTGACCTCCTTGGATCAGGCAATCTTCCCACCTCAGCCTCTCGAGTAAATGGAACTATAGGCAGGTGCCATCAAGCCCAGCTAATTTTTTAATTTTTCTGTAGAGACGAGGTCTCACTATGTTGCTCAGGCTAGTCTCGATCGAACACCTGGGTTCAAGCAACCCTCTTGCCTCAGCCTCCCAAAGTGCTGGGATTACAGGCGTGATCTGCGCCCGGTCTACTTTAAAGCATCTCTAGATTACTTACAGTACCTAATACGAGGCAAGTGCTATGTAAATAGTCATTACATTGTATTGTAAAGGGAGGAATGGCAAGAATAAAGTCTGTACATATTTAGTAAAATCAATTTTCCCCCCAACTATTTCTAATCCACAGTTTGTTGAATCTATGTGTATGGAAGCCACACATATAGAGGGCTGACTGTACACAACTGATCAAACTGACACACTTCAAAACTGTTGAGAGGTAACTAAGATAAAAAATAAAATCTTATTGCAAATGCATCCTTTCTCAAGTCTATAATCCCAGCTCTTTGGGAGGCCGAGGTGAGGGGATTGCCTGAGCCTACAGGTTTGAGAACAGCCTGGGCAACTTGGCAAAACCTCCTCTCTACAATAAATCAGAAAAATTAGCCGGGCATGGTGGCACAGGCCTGTAGTTCCCGCTACTTGGAAGGCTGAGGCTGAAGGATCACCTAAGCCCAGCAGGTCGAGGCTGCAGTAGCCGTAAGCATGCCACTGTACTCTAGCCTGGGAGACGGAGTGAGACTCCAACTCAAAAAGAAAAGAAAATGCATCCTTTAATCCACACTTACGGTTGGAATGTCATCTTCTAGAAGGAGCCTCCCAACCACCCCAGCTACCTAATTATTCTCCACCCCAGGAATCCAATCTCTGACAGCTCTTAGCATGAGCATCATGATTTTGTTTACAGTCAGTCGAACTCACCCACTACAGGCAACACAGGTCTTGCTCAGTGTTTTACATTCAGCACCCAACACGGGGCCTGCCACACAAGGGATGTCTGTGACCAAGAAGAAGGATGTATGTAGGCCATGGGAAAAGTGAAGTTGGCACATGGTGAGGAAGAAGATATTTCTAACAGCTTTCTGTACAATCTTATTTTAAAACAAAGTCATATTACTAATAGAGACCACAAATGCCAAAGAGAAAGGTGTTTTACAGGTAATAGGAGTTACATACACAGATACACGCCAAGACTTCAGAGATGGAAAGAACATCCTTTCCCCCAGCTGGTTCATGTGAACATTATTTACTGCTAGAATGAGACAGGTTTAGTTAGCAGCAATTTAATCCTATTTTTCTTACCTTTTTTTTTTTAATGCAAGCACTGAAAAAGCTTGTTTACGTCACCAGATGTGAATAGGAGAGGTTTTGTTACAGTCTGTCCCTATATTCTCTAAACCGCCTCAGCATTTCATCCAAAAAGCATCTATACAGTGAGCTACCATTCGAATAACTTGTAATGGCTGACCAGCTGCCAATATGATGGGGTCCTCCTTCAATTTTACTGAAATCAAAGATCTGAAAACCACCAAAGTTCCTAAAACATTTGTCATCTAATCATTAGAGTGAAGCACTTTTTCCTAAATACCAATATTTCAAACTGTCCCCTGGTTTGCCCAAGATGACACAAACAGTAGGATTGGGCTGGATCAAAGACACAGCTTTCTTTTGTAAAGTGGAGAGGTGAGATTGTCAAAGCGGAGGTGGAAAATGTAATTTACAACTCAGAAAGATCCATTTTAGGAGAACACAGGAACCTTGGAGGCCTAGAAGCTAACTCCTTGAAAGTCATCCCCATGCCCAGATTCCACTGCGAGAGGCTTCAGATACCTCCCAGGGAACAGATATCCCAGCTTAACAACTGACCAAGACTGCCTCATGACCAAGGTGTTCTCTTCAAAATGTAATTTGCATGTTTTGATTCACCAGTCCCCTGCTTAAAATTCCTTAACTCACACCACAATGAAAAAAACAAGCAAACAAACTTCTCAGTGGCCTCTAAAGTCCTATCCACTTCATCCCACTATCCTACACACCAGGTTGACCTTCCCCAAGCTCCTGGGCTGCTGTCAAGTGCTTCCAGCCTCAGGAACTTAGCACCTCCATTCCCTCTACCCACAGCATTCTCCCTAGCTGCCATGTGGCTGCTCCCACATCCTCCATGCTTACGGTTAAAATGCTATCTCCTAGAAGGAGCCTCCCCTGACCACCCCGACTACCTAATTATTCTCTACCCCAGGAATCCAATCGTTGACGGCTCTTAGCATGAGCGTCATCATGATTTTGTATATAGTCATGTCTGACTCACCCACTACAGGCAACACAGGTCCTGCTCAGTGTTTTACATTCAGCACCCAGGGCGGGGCCTGCCACACAAAGAATGTCTGTGTAGGTCACAGGAAAAGTGAAGATGGCACATGGCAGGGTAGAAGGCATTTTTAACAGATTCCTGTACAATCTTATTTCAAAACAAAGTCATATTACTAATAGAGACCACAAATGCCAAAGAGAAAGGTGTGTTACAGGTAATAATAATTACACACACAGACATACACCAAGACTTCAGAGCATCTCAAGTGGGCAAGGAAGCTGAGCCTGCAGGTGGCCTCTCCCGTTGCTTTCCTTACCTCTGTTCTTGAGAAATCTCCTCCAGATCCTCTTCAGACTCACCCTGTTGAAAAAGAACATGCGTTAACAGCTGTCTCAGAGGAACGCAGAAGCACTCAAAGAAACAGCTCCTCCCATCCTTTGCTCTGCACAGGATGCTGAGCAAACACTGACAGGCATGAATATTCACAATTTATGGAAAGAAAGAATGACACCAGTAATGACATAAGTACATAGCCATCAATTACCAAGTAGCTCCCTTGGTAACATCCACAGAGCTGAGTAGTTACTCCCTGTGAGTATTTTACCTGTTCAAAACCATAACCTGAACATGTCTAAAAATCCATTAGAGGTCACTTCTCTGCCAGAGTCTGTTTTTAATGCTGAAGTTTAATCACATGAGATAAAGTTTAGTGACAACCTTAAATCCCCAAATATAAAAAATATATTCGACTTAGCTCCAAATGCTCTTAATGAATACATTTTTTTTTTGAGCTGGAGTCTCACTCTGTTGCCCAGGCTGGAGTGCAGTGGCATGCTCACAGTCACCGCAGCCTCCACCTGCTGTGTGCTCAGGCGATCCTTCCACCTCAGACTTCCAAGTAGCTGGAAACAAAGGCACGTACCACCATGCCTGGCTAATTTTTTTTTTTTTTTTAGTTTGGAGTCTCACTCTATCACCCAGGCTGGAGTGCAGTGGCACACTCACAGTCACTGCAGCCACAACCTGCTGGGCTCAGGTGATCCTTCCATCTCAGCCTTCCAAGTAGCTGAAAATACAGGTGTGCAATACCATGCCGGGGTATAATTTTTTTTTTTTTTTTTTTTTTTTTTTTGAGTTGGCGTCTCACTCCTTCG
>CAUYQG010243826.1:0-37490 GCA_963574415.1 Tarsius wallacei
GTTGTGTTGCTGGATCTGATTTGCTAGGATCTTGTTGAAAATTTTAGCATCTATGTTCATCAAAGATATTGGCCTGTAGTTCTCTTTCTTTGTTGGGTCTTTACCTGGTTTGGGTATCAATGTGATGTTAGCTTCATAAAATGATTTGGGGAGAGTTCCATCTTTCTCAATCGCCTGGAATACCTTCAGTAGGATTGGTATGAGCCTCTCCTTAAATGTCTTGTAGAATTCTGCTGGGAAGCCATCTGGACCAGGGCTTTTTTTTTTTTGTAGGTAGTTTTCTTATTATGTAGTCAATTTCCTTGATTGTTATTGTTCTATTTAGGGCCCAAACAATATTTCTGAGAGCTAATAAAAGGTGTGCTTCCCCTTGTCTCCGATGCACTCCCAGTAAGTAGCTTCAGGGGATCCTTGACTTCCCTGAAGACTATGCCCAATCAGCTGAAAGATGTAAATCCCTACTTATTCCCTTTTCTTAGTCGTCATAGGCATGTATAACCTTTGTATCAATGTAATTGTAAGCTTTGTGATTTGTATAACTTTTGCGTAATGCATGATGTCTTAAGCCTTGTAAACTCCCTTTACTTGATGGAAAGCTTGATTTTTTTTAATTTTTAATTTTTAATGTAAAGATGTGGGATACAATTCAGGGTTAGGTAAATAATCATTGATCATGCAGGTACCCCTGGTAGACAAGCTTGATTAACACTTCTACTGGGCCTTATTGATAAAAGCTGTGAGATACCACTGATACCTGGCACCAGGAAGTCTGGACCATAAAATGTCACTATTGTTAAAATGTGGCTGTAACTTAAGTTCTATACAATGCTCTGCTGGTCACATGCTTAATATATAGGTACTAATAACTCTGGACTTACAAAAGTGGACTGTAAAACCTGAAGGGTGAGCAGAACCATTTTAGAAAGACCTTGAGTCAAGCTCTGCTTCCTGGATTTGAATTCAGAAATGAACTTCTTTCTACCAGTCTTTCTGCTTCTCAATTTATTGCCATTAAGGGTTAGCAGCCGAACATTTATTTGGACCATAACAGTCTGACCATGTGGCTCCTTGAACTGTGGTCACCATGTTTCCTAGCCTTGGCCCCCTCCACTACCTTGGGGAGGTGAATCTTCTCTCTCTTCTCTCTCTCTAATTTACTTTCTAAATAAACTATATTTTATAATCTAAAAACAAAAAAAGATAACCAGGAAATCCCTAATTATCTGGAAATTAAACAACATACTTGTTTATGAGTCATGATTCAAAGAAAAAACAACAAAACAGATTAGAAAAAGAATTTTTACTTGACTGATAATGAAGACATGACACATAAAAATTTGTGAGATGCAGCCATAGGCTTTAGTAGAGAAAGTTATAGTTATATTACATATATCAAAAAAGAATAAAGACCCCAAATCTATGATTTAAGCTTCCAGTTCAAGAAACTGGAAAAAGACCATCACATCCAATCCAAAGGAAATAGAAGGAAGTAAAAATAAAGGTACTAGAAAAATTTAGTGAAATAGGAAGTTAATGTAAAAGAGAAACCATAAAAATAGCCAAAAATTACATCTCTGAAAAAAATCAAAATTAGTAACATGCAAGTAAAATTGATCAAGGAAGAGAAGACACATCACTGATATTAAAAATGAAAAGGAGACACCCACTATAGATTTTACTAATGTTAAAAATATGAGGATATTATAAAGAAAACTTAATACTAATATATTTGACATTGATTGATTGATTGTAGAGATGTGGTCTCACTATGTTGCCTAGGCTGATTTTGAACTCCTGGGCTCAAGCAATTTACCTGCTTCAGCCTCCCAAAGTACTGGGATTACAGGCATGAGCCACCACACCTGGCCTATATTTGACATTTAAATGAAATAGTAAATTCCTTAAAAAACACAACTTATCCAAGCTGACACTAAAAATAAAGGATAATCTGAATAATCTTATGCTTATTAAAACAATTGAATCCACTAGTAAAAGCCTTCCCATAAAGAAAACTCTAGGCCCAGGTGACTTCATTGGTGGTGTGAATAAAAAATAAAATCCTAAGCCCTCCAACTGACTGAGGGACCCTCTCTGGGCTCAGAGAACCCCAGAGAAACCTGAAAAACTGAATTCTGGGCCATGACAGGAAGGGAGGTCATACATACCTCATTATGCTCCCTCCCTTTTGTAGTTTAGGCACAACTGACCAACATTAACATTAAAATAGAGATCATAAGACTGATAAAACAGACTCCATAGCAATAAGATACCAAATTTCAACCTGACTCTGGTATAGCATCACATGACAGACAGCAGGCCTGAAGGGAATAATAATATTTTTACCCCAAATTGAAATAGCCCTGCAAAGCCATCTTTTGTGGGGGAAATTTGCATCTGTAGAGAATTTCCATTAATGCACCAGACCTTTCCTTTCTAGACCTTTCTCGAATCTAGGAAAGATTAACTTAAA
This sequence comes from Tarsius wallacei, assembly GCA_963574415.1. Taxonomy (NCBI): domain Eukaryota; kingdom Metazoa; phylum Chordata; class Mammalia; order Primates; family Tarsiidae; genus Tarsius; species Tarsius wallacei. Next base: position 2,471 of record CAUYQG010243826.1, read on the forward strand.
GTCTGAAGCCTTTAAGGCTGAAAAGAGACATTTACCATCTATTCTCTCTGAGGGTTGCCATCTATGAGACTTCATCTACATAAAAATGGCCTTGGCTCCCACAATCCCCTTATCCTAATTCAAGCATTTCTTTTTCTTTTAAAGATGTGGGGTAAAATTCAGGATTAGGTACATAAAAGGTCATCATCTTAAGACAAAGCTTAACTCTTTCAATCAACTGTCAATCAAAATCTTTGAATCCATCTATGATTTATGAGCCCCTGCTTTATGACGTCCCACCTTTCTGGGCCAAACCAATGTATACCTTCCATTTACTGATTTATGTCTTTGCTTGTAACTCCTGTCTCCCTAAAATGTATGGAACCAAACATGTAACCCAACCACCTTAGGCACACTTCTCAGGACTGCTTGAGACTGTATCCCAGGCCAAATCATTCATATTGGTTCAGAATAAACTGCTTTAAATATTTTAAAGAGTTTGTTTTTTCATTAACAGTGGATTGTGCCAAACATTTAAAGAATCAATAATACCAATCTTTTTTTTTTTTTTGAGTTGGAGTCTCACTCTGTCACCCAGACTGGAGTGCAGTGGACACTCTCGGCCACTGCAGCCTCGACTTGCTGGGCTCCGGCAATCCTTCTGCCTCAGCCTTCCAAATAGCTGGAACTACAGGCACATGCTACCACACCCGGCTAATTTTTGATTTATTGTAGAGATGAGGTCTGGCCAAGTTGCCCAGGTGGGTCTCAAACCCACAGGCTCAGGCAATTCACTCACCTCGGCCTCCCAAAGCGCTGGGATTACAGGCTGAGCCACCGAGCCTGGCCAATAATACCAATATTAATCAAACTCAAAGAACAGACAAAAAAAGAATGCTTACCAATTCATTCTGTTGCTGATAGCCAGACATAACGTACTGAGTAAATAGGCCTTGAGTGTAAGCTTTTATGGTAATTTGGCAGGGACTTGGGCTGTGTTTAATGTTTACTGTAGCTGTAAGTGCCAGAGGCTTCAAATTCCTCTAGTGTACCTGTTTTCGTCTCTTCTGTTGACTTTGGTTTTCCTCAAGTACTCCCACTCAGAGTCATCTTTCAGCTCTTTCCACTGTAATCTACTGTCATTATGAGGCAGGGTAGCTAGCATAGGTTAGACATAGATAGATAAATTTTCCACAGATAGGTTTTAGGAAGCTATCAGACATTTAAAAAATAACATTTCACTGCAGGCCAAACTGGCAGCCTACCCCACCCCCTAGGCAAATCAAAAGAAAGCTCCATCAGATGCAAGATTAGGACAGCCCAACCTTTCAGTTCATGGTTTAATGTAATAATCTCTAAGAATCTTTCAGGTTTCCTCTCAAAGGCAAGGTAGAAGGCCAAAGATCATCCCTTAACTGACCAAGGCCATGGAAATAATAAGACCACCTTTTACCTAAGGAACTTGTGAACTGGAAAGTCTGCCAAGGAAAAGTCCTTTCCCCTTGTCTCCTCCCATCAGGAGCCCAGAGATGTTAATCTCTCTGGAGCAACAGTTACCTGGACTCCACCCATTAAAACTTGTCCAACATCTTAAAATAATATATATTATATATATGTAAAAGAAAAATTTACCCATGGCAGGTCTTTCTGCCATGAATCTTCCTTCGTCCGTCTTTTCTTTTTCTTGTTAATAAACTTTGTTTTTTTAACTTTGCTGGCCACTCTAAAATTCATTTTAGAAATGAGCCAAAGAATCCTCAGGTTTTGTGCTGCACCCTACCTGCATCAATTATACTGGAGCCCTGTGGTGGTAAGGTATAAGAGAAGTTTTCTATAATCTTATGATTAAATTTCAGTCTTTTAGTGGGCCTGTGTCTCTGGGCACTATCCTTCACTAATGTTTGCTTTTTCCTCCCCTTTAGAAGAGACAGGAAAGCTAGAGGAAGGTAGGGTGGGAACAATGCCCTTCTCCCAGGTGAAGTAAGGCTCTGGTAAAGTCTTTGTTACTAGAGAGTAGGCCTTTGCTATGGAGTATGTGTTAGGCTTATTTCACAAAGATTTCTTTTCTCTCCCCCTGCCAGAGCCAGTAGGGAAGAAACTAGCAGGGTTTTTAGAGGTAAAAATCAATGAAAATATAGGGCTCTTTAAGACTGTGGCCCCAGGAGTTTCTCAGTCTCACGCTAGTCCACACTCAGCCTCCAGCAATTTGTAAAAATTACTCTCAAAATTACCATTAATACATTCCTAACAATGTATGGCTCCAAGTGACCTCTGCTCCAGATAAGCAGATATCAGTTGTGTTGCTCTGGATTTGCCTTTCTCTCCAGATTTCAGGGTGATGGTTTGCCCTGTGACCTCAGTCCTCTGATGAATCCAAGAAAAATCATTGACTTTCCATGTGTTCAACCTTTTTTTTAATCATAGGTATGGAAGCGACAACTTCTACGCTCTTTACATGTTAGAGCTGAAACCAGAGGTTCCCAATTCATTTTACGATGTGAATAAAATCATGATACAAAAAAAAAAAACCTGGAAAGGATTTTTCAAAAAATGAAAATGTCAGTCCGTCTCATGAACATGAATGCAAACATTCTAAATATATTAGTAAATAAAATCCAGATATAGGTATAAAGTATAATATACCGTGACCCAATAAGACGTATTCCAATAAAGCAAGGAAGTTTAATATTTGAAAATCAATGTAATTCAGCATATTAACAAATAACTGAGAAGGTCTTACAGTCATTAATTCTCAAAAATCTAAGTTTTTGAAGTCTTACTCCGTTTCAACTGGTGTTATTTTCCAACCTTCTCAGAGGACCTTGGCCCGTCTTTTCCCAGCAGAGATATGGCTGCCTTTTGCTGAGGAACCAATGCAGTTAGCTACCGTCAGGTTGGAAGATCTGGTTGCTATTGGCACACATGGCCCGGACCAGAGCTACTTTAAGTGGAAAGAACTGCTTGAGGAACTTACAACTTAAATACTTGTTGGAGCAGAGGAGGTCCAGGTAAAAACTGAGCCTATTTGCACAACAGAGTACCTGAGAAGCTCAACACTTTTGTTGTTGTATGGTTTCTGTAAGGTAAACAAAACCAGACCAGGCGAAATGGCAACAAAGGGCCAAGAGAAATGTATTAGCGCAATCCCAGGCGAGGTTCACTGGCCCACGGAACTGTGGTTAGGGGAAGTCGCGCCCCGCGAGATGGGTGATGGGTTTATAAGGGGCACACCGAGAAAGCTGTGAGGGGGTTGGGGAGAGCGGTTACTGGTTGGGACCACCGTCGTGCCTGCTGGTGATTGGTTGAACGGGGTTGTTAGGGTCGCTGTAACAGGTACTGGCGGGTACTGGCGGGCTTGCTTTTACTTTATCTGTTGTTCTCCTGGTCTGGGTTAGAGCCCTCTTGTTGAGACCCGCCCCGCCCTCCGGTACCTCCGGCCTTACAGTTTCCAGCTAAATAACAGCCAAATGTCTATAATTGTCTCTTGGAAAAATCCACCTGGACTTCATGCCAGGGTCTCAAATGAAATATGCTCAAAACAGTATCTGCACTTCTCCTCAAAGAGACCCCGCCATCTGACTTCCTGCATCCTCCCAATCACCCAGGACTGAAGACTTGGAATCTTATACATCATCATCTCCCTCCAAACTTCTACATTCATCAACTTTTCCAGTCTCAATGCTAGTATCTTCATTTAGTTTCCTATATGATTATGTGAACTTCTCCCTCAATGTATGTGCTTATAATTTAACAAAACCAAACGTACTCAGGTCATTAAGTTGTTATACATTTGTATTAGGTTAAGAATCATTATGGAAAAGGAGGCAGAAGGAATGCAGCAAGTCAGTATTCGACAGGTCAGTTGGGCTAAAAATAAAAAACGGAATAATCCTCATCATAAAAAGAAATCTTAACCTCTCATTCCTTAACAAGCCCCTAGACCATCCTCCACAACAGCTATCCAATCCCAGATCTAATCCCCACATGTCTCTCCATGAAATTTTAGACAAACCCATATCAGAATTGACGACTACAAATTTCATTCGAGGACATCTCATTTGGATGAACCTGCAACTTTTACACCTTGGAATTCTTGCCAGTGACCATTTTCTTGATTAATTGTACCACTTACATCTCTGCTACTATGCCGTGCTTTTTACAGTTTCCGCCTGGCAGATATTCCTCATTCAGGCACTTCTTTTAATCCCAACATTGTTACATTTTAGTTAACTATGTCTTGAAACTCTCTCTTCTTGACATCTCACGCCTCTGGCTTTCCTCTTACCTCTATGTGGGAGGTACATCCTCTTCTATAAGCCCATTAACAGGGTCTCTCAAAACATTCGTCTGCGGCCTTTTTTTCTTCTAACAACCCTTTCTATGAGGCAAACTCATCCACTTCCATGGTTGATTATTAGAAGTGGTATAACCCCACCCCAATTCTCTCTTCTGAGGTTCAGACCAGCAAATACAACATCCTACTTAACATCTTCCTTTTCAAGTTTCAAAGACACCTCAAATTCAACAGGTCCAAGTTCCTTTTCAAGTTTCAGACACCTCAAATTCAACAGGCCTTATGCTTTCTCTCCAATATCTGGCCTCTTTTAGTGTTTCTTACTTTATTCAGTAGCTCTACCAAACTGGACATGATAGAAATTCAGGAATAATCTTTAGCACCTCCATTTCTCTTACTCTTTATGGTCATCCCATCAACAAGTTTTCCCTCTTAGCCCTGTCCACTTTCATCCATGTCCTCTGCTCTAACACTAGTCCAAGCTACAATCATTTCTTGCCTGGACTATTAGAATAGTCTCTTGAAAGGTCTTTTTGAATTTAGTCTATCCACCTCTAATATATTCATCACAATTCATACAGAGTAATCAATCACTAAATGAGAATCTAGGTATTTAGTATCTCTCTAAATAAGCTTCATTGGCTTCACATTGTTCTGAGTATAAGGATATAGAAGTGAAAGTGACATGGCTTTCAAGGCCCTAGTGATCTGATACTTTAGCTATCCTTGCATTAACCTTCTCTCTCACTTTCTGTAGTCCAGGCACACTAACTTTATTTCCATGTCTTGAATGTGCTATATAATATCTCTGCCACAGGGCCTTTCACAACATATTCACTCTATCTGAAACATTGTTTCCTTCTTTCACATACTTCAGAGTTCAGGTCAAACTTTACCTTCTAAGGGAATCTATGTAGAAATGCTTTTCACCATCAGAGTGTAAGCCAGAGAGGGCTGCAGAGCAGGGAAAGGGGGCATTTATAGTATCTTTCTTCTCTACATCTCTTTTATGTGTTTGCAGCTCCATAGCTCTACTTTCCAAAACCCTCTAGGTTTCCTCATATTCCCAGAGGTCATAGGTGCATACTTGAAAAGCACAAGTCTGTGGTTCTGCCTCATGGCCAAGTTCTGGTTAGCAACTGACTTGAGTTTGAGATATAAAGAAAGCAATCAGTTCCTTCATTGTTCCTACTAACTCTGGGATCAAGGAGTTATTATTATTATACGCTCTGGAGAGTGGAAACAAAGAAGTTTCCTTTTTCAGCCATTGTGGACGCAGACTCCAACAGTTTAAGGTTTTTAAAAAAAAAATTTTAATTTTAAAATTGTGGGGCACAATTCAGGGTTAGGTATACAAATATTCATTGTGCAGGTACCCTTGCTGATGAGGTCTGCCCCCCCTTTCCCAGGCAGCTTCCCACTACTGCCAATCCCACCTCCCCATGCCCCCCACCTCCCCACAGTTTCCTGCTACTGTCAATCCTTTTCTTATAGTGTTACGATAGTTGTTCAAGGTCCACTTATGAGTGAGAACATGTGATGCTCAGTTTTTTGTTTCTGTGAGAGATCACTCAGTATTATAGACTCTAAGTCCACCTAGGTTGCTGTGAAGTTCATGATTTTAGATTCTAAAATTCTCAATAAGAGATGAATAGTTGAAGGTTTTATGGACACAGAACTCCAACAATTTAAGGTTGCTTCTAAATTTAGAATTGCTATAGTTAAGAGTGTTTTCTTAGTTTTACACTACTCTTAACATTTAAAACTTACATATTTTTTCCCATTCACAGAAAGCTAAAGGCTATGACTGCTGTTGAGCTTGAGAATGATAATAGTGACTTTTTAAAACTCCAAAGTCCTTCTCCAGCCAAAGCTATGACCGTTGTATTTTACTTCACCAAAACTCACCATTTTGGCCACGCTGTTCTGTCTTAGATTTCTCCGGGATTCTCTCCAGAGTTTAGTATTTAAACTGCCATTTCTTGGAACACATTTTGCTAATTGTGCCCCTATTTGTACAAGTCACATGAGTTACACCGCTTAGTTGTGACTATAACTTCGACTGCTGCTGAACTGTCCAAGGCAGGAAAATAAATTGCACCAATGTGCTCCAGAAATGAGAGAATGAGCAAAATCCTTAGATATGATTAGACGTTAGCTTTCAACCATTTATGTGGGTTCTTTCCCTTCTTAATGAAAACACTCTGTTAGCAAGAATTTAACCATCTCAAGAGTTTTAACAGGATGTGAACGGAATGAAAGTTTTAGTGCCCTCCTAATGTAGGCTTCCAGAATCCATTGATCATTCTACTCATGGCAGTAACACCCACATTAGTTGCTTGATTTACTGCTTCAGTGGCGCCTTAAGCATTATATACATAACGTTTTCATTGTACCAGCTAAGTTATATCTTTTGGTTATATCTTTCTCCATTCTTATTCTTTTGAAGCAATCGGTAGGTCCACATATATATCTGTGGGTACCTATTATATGAGTCCATTGTGTGAAAGATGAAATGTAGTCATTGCAAGAAGTAAAACTTTCTTTGGGACATTTGATGAGTGAGACTCATTCATGACACATGGGCTGTATTAAAATCACAGTGCATGTGTCATCCACTGATGGAAGGGCTGGACTGGGATGAACTGTGAGCTTGCTTGCTGAAGCAAGACTCTTCATTTCTCACAAGCCCACATAGGTATTCCTGCAGCATGTATGCTTCTTTTGGTTGATGGCATTTGTTTCAGGGAGGGACTATCAACAAGTTTCTGCTTGCTACAGTCTAGGGCTTGAATTCATAGGCCATACTCACACTGGACCTGAAAAGTCATTTTTAGACTAGAGAAAGAACCTTGCCTAATTAATATATTAAAATTCAGAATCTGGCATAAGGGAGGAGGAAATCATAGATAGAGTTTTCTCAAAACTGGCTTTCTGGTTGCCAAGTAAGCATACACAGGTAAATGTAATATAATCATATTTTCCCTGAAGGTGAGCTACTGTTACCAGTGCCAAGGTGGAAAACAAGACTGCAGTTGTTGAGGCAAATACAGAAATATAGGCAATAATAGCATCGCTGAAACTAGAGATGGTGCCAATCTGCAGGTTATAGGTATGACTTCACATGAGGCCGGAAAGGGTGTATCATTACTTCAGATTCAAGTTCTGAACACAGTTTTTAGAAACTAGAAATAACATCCTTGACAGATTTAAAATTCAACTTGGCAGTGGAGTTGCTTTTATTTTTATGCTGATTCACCCAGAATATGCCAAAGAATGTCCCAGTAAAAATGTTCATGACGTTTTTAATAAAGTAGAAGACAGAAAGATTGGTTTTTAAAGGCTTCTCTAAATGATTTCTCTAAATTCTTCTTGAATTTGGATGAATCTGCACTCCTTTAGGCGCTGAAGGTCAGGATAGGCCAGCTATGACTTTTCCAGGAAATGAGTAATAGTAAGACCAGGGGACTCATTTCTGGAGGGCTGGAGGAACTTTTCATTCAGAACCTGTAGGTGTGGTTTTCCCCTCCAAAAGGCTTCAGGGAGTTCCAGAGGCGTGTACAGACTTGAGAATCGCCAACTTGATGTAAGTTTGAGAAAGGTTGCCCTGGAGGTTCCGCCAACCTCTTTCAGCTCTAACCCTGGGTTTCCCCACCCATAGTGGCTGGTCCTTTACATTCCTTCTCACTCCTTTCTTCTCTGACTTTCACCCTATTGTCTAATCATTTCTTTTTACCAAGTCCAAGTCTTAATGTTCATGCAAAAACATGATAATGCTTGAATAAGCATCACTTAGAATTCTCCCTTCCTGAAAAATATGGAAGGAGGTTGCTGCCAAATGCTGTTTGTGAGACTCATACCCAAGCTATAGCCATGGAGAATTCATAAGAATCATCGCTGGGAGGGGGACACATTCATAATTTAAAAAATAATATTTTAAACCAGTGTTGGAGTTAACACATAGTTTAGTGGCTTTGCTTTCTTCATTCATTCATTCAACAAAAATTTATTGTGCACCTACTATATGTCAGAAGTGGTGTTGGGATATATTGTGATAAAAGACACACTCACTGCCCACAAAGATTTAATGGTTTGGTGAAGAAGAGAGTTAAGAAAAACAATAATTACAAAATAGTGCTATAAAGACTTTGAGAGATGTGTATTTGGTCAGTACATCATGGGTAGTTAAGGAATGTTAAGTCCTGAATGATGAGTAGGAATTAATGAGACAATGTGTATATATGTGCGCTTGTGTGTGTGTGTGTGTACACATAAGTGCACACCCGCAATCCTATTGCTTCTTGAACTTCTCCTTTCAGTTGTTCAATGTTTCTCTTTCCCAGAAGACTGTAAACTCCACGTTTGTCCTGCTTATCAAAGTAATGCCATCATTTAGCACAGTGCCTAGAACATAGGAGGTACAAAATAAATTTTGGTTGAATTCATGATTTCAAACATTTTATATGCACATACATGAAGGAATTCGGTATGGATATAGGTGGAATGTAGCAGGAAATGATACTAGAGGATTAAGCAAGGACAGATTATTCAGAGCCTCTGTGCCTCCCCAAAGACTATGAACATTATTGAAGGCCATAGGAAGCCATTATGGATTTTAAACAGAAATCCAAGGTCAGACATGCCTTTTTGGAAGACCACCTTTTTGGTAGTGTGGGAGACATGCCAGATTGGAGACAATGAACACTATGCACCAGCTGGCAGGCCGTCTACAGTGTTCAAGGTGAGAAGGACTCAAGATACCATCAGAGGAATAGAGATGAGATGCTGGCTTTAAGAAACACTGACAAACTAACATTCATAGAACTTGGGCCTCATTGGATGTGGGTACTCATGTGAAAGATGCAACCTGGCTTGGTTTTTCTATCTACAAACTGCAGAACTGCTTTTGAGCCTCTCTATGTTATAGTTGGAGCAATCATCTGTATGTCTTCTGCACAGAGATGATTTGAAGGGCTCAGAGTTACTGTAAGAACAATGCTTCTGTTTGAGGCTAGCTAGTAAGAGGTGATTTTCTTCCTGACACCAAATATGTGATGTCTTTTCTCATGCCACTTCTCTATCTCTCCTGCACCAACTGGGTGTCTGACAATTCAGTTCAATTCTGACACTAGCATCCAACTCCACAGGTTTAAGAACTTAGTCCTACAAATCTGCTCTCACTTCAGATGCCAGTTATAAGTATCAGCTATGCAGGGTACCCAAAATTCTGTCTGGCTCAGCTATAAAGTCAAGGATTCCCATAATTTCCCTCCTCAAATATGACAATTTGTTAGATTACCCACATAACTAAAAAATGCTATTCTCACGACCATAGTTTATAATAAAAGATAGAAATGAACAGTTAGATGAAGTGTTACATAGGATAAGGTCTGAAACGGTCCCAAGCTCAGAAGCTTCTGTCACTGTGGAGTTGAAGTGTACCATCCTCCCAGTATGTGGACATGTTTGCCAACTCAGAAGCTCTTCGAATCCCTGTGTTTAGGATTCTATACTAAAGCTGAGACATATATGTTTATGTATGTATGATTGATTACATCTTTTGTCATTGATGATTAACTCAATATTCAGTCCCTCTTTCCTGCCCCAGAGTTTGGGGGAGGGGTTGAAAGGTTTAAGCTTCTAATCAAGGCTTGGCCTTTCTGATGATCACCCCCTCCATCCTGAAGCTATCTAGAGACCCACCAAGAGTCAACATAAACCTAGAACAAAAGATAGTTCTATCACCCTATCACTCAGGAAATGCCAAGGGTTTCAGGGGCTCTGTTCTAGGAACTGGAACAAAGACCAAGTATATATTCCTTATTATACCACAGTCAGAGAAGAACAACAAGAGTTTGTGCAATAGTCTTGAAAACCCAGAGTTGGAGCCACATGACACCCTGTCACGTGCAGCCAACCTATCAGCTCAGTATGGAGGGGAAAGGATCATACAGTAGGTCCTTCAGCTGACCACGTGCCTAGAAACAGAAGACAAGGTGATACTGTCCAGGAAAGGTGAGTCAAGCCTCTTTAAAGACCTTCTTCCTCTAAGTTTCTCTTTGAGTTTTCATTCTGGTAACTATTGATTCTCAAAACCTTAGTTAATCTGGTCACTTTGATAGGAACTGAGAAAACTCTGCCAATGTTGAAATTTTTCTGTCAAATCTGGGCCTGCCTCTGTGTAGGCAGTGATAGTCAATATTTATTACTTTGTGTCCAAGCAAGGCCTTGAGCTTGGGGGTTCCCATGCACGTGTAGAGCAAACTGATACATCATGCACTCCAGAGCAAAAGGTGATGGGTCAGCAGTGTGATTATGAGGAAAAGAGCTACTGGGATTGAGAACATGAGAAATTGCTGATGTTGCTCAGTTTTGGGAAGCTCCAGCTATCACCAAAAGCCACTTTCTAAAGCTTTGTCACACAGCAATATGATTGCATGGGCAGAAGGGGGAAGGAAGTAGGCCAATCTTTCTTCAATATTCTCTTTCTTCTCTGTGATGTCACCAGTTTCTCCTCTCTCTTTCCCCACTTGCTTGCTTCCCAACTTTCAGAATAGATTTCTTCATGGTTAAGTTTCATTGTTTATTTCCCACAGGAGCATATGCACTTCCATAAATGTTGTGTTTTCATTCAAAAAATCTCAATCTATGATGGAATGCACTTGAAACTTAGGGAGAAGATGGGAGGAAACCTTCCTGGTGCCCTCAGACTCACCCTAGTGGACACTTATTCTATTCATCCTACCTATTCCTGCAAGGAATAATCCTGACATGTATGACACTAAAGGGGCAAAGCAGAAGCCTATACTACCAACTATAGGTCAAATTCCATTAAGGTGAATGCTAAGAGCTGCTCAAATTTTTAGCCCTACTGGAATGTAGTTGTATTTACTGCTAGATGAAATGAACAAACTTAACACTCATTTGGAAATAGTTGATGTAATGGGACAGATGATCTCAAAAGTCCCCAACTCTAAACTGTGCGAATTCTGTGAATTCTTTGAATTAGATCCCTATTGAATTCTACCTCTAACCAGGGGACAAGGTTAATGAACTGGAAGAAGATTAGCTTTACTTGTTGTTTTTCAACTAATCTTCTATGTTACCGTAATGTATGACAATGTTATAAAATTCATCATGCAATAAGTATATAAAATATAAAGTAACTCTCCCTATCATCCCTGGTTTCTCTTCCTAGAATCAACACTTAATATTTTCTTATAGATCCTCCTAAATATTTTCTATTTATACACAAATTCTTACTCATTTTAAGATAAGAAATTTTCCATTATCCAGTACTGCTAGAAACAGACACAGCAAAGAATATATTTTATATTTTGATGTATTTAATATATCATTTTTAGTATCTCTTCTGTTAAAAATGTGCTTTTATTTATTTTTATTTTTTTGGAGTCAGAGTCTCACTCTGTCGCCCAGGCTGGAGTGCAGTGGCACGCTCACGGCCACCCCAGCATCAACCTGCTGGGCTCAGGTGATCCTTCCACCTCAGCCTTCCAAGTGGCAGGAGCTACAGGCACGTATTACTACACCCAGCTTATTTATTTATTTATTTATTGTAGAGACGAGGTCCCACCAAGTTGCCCGGGCTGGTCTCGAACCCGTGGGCTCAGGCAATCCACTCACCTCGGCCTCCCAAAGTGCTGGGATTACAGGCTGAGCCACTGAGCCCAGCCAAAATTTTTTTGAACATATTTTTTGTTATAAAATCGTGGGGTACAGTTAAGGGTTAGGTACACAAATGTGCATCGTTCAGGCACCCTTGTTAATAAGGGTGTCTCCCCGTCAAAATTAAAAAAAAAAATTTGAAAAGTATGCCTATAAGCAACACAATATACTTGGATCATTTAAATCCATTTAAGAGAAATTTGAAACATTTGGTTTCTGTTGATAGTTGAGTTATTTTCAAACCATAGCGACGTTAATCACAGGTGCATTTGCACTAAATTAAAAGTGAACAAATTAATAACTGGAATGTATTTGTAATCTGTGCTCAGACAGAAGCGCACCTGTCAGGTGGCTTGTATTTTGTGCTGATGTTTCATTAATGAATCCGTATTATTTTATACAATACATAGTTTCAAAAAATCTCTCAGCGTGCTTGGCGTGCCACCTCAAAGCTGTGTCTATTTGAGATATTAGTAAGCTCCTGGCACGGTTCGTTTAGGAAAGAGGCACTCCAGCTCTGTTCTGTGTCTCATAAATGACAAATTAGATAATATTGGGAAAACATTGCAACATGGTTAATAGCAATGGTCAGATAACAAGATCTGTATGATTTTAGCTTTGTTGATTTTTGAAGAGGAGGATCGGAGAAAAGCGACTGTTTAACTTCCTGAAATGCCTTTTAACAAATCACTTTTAGCCTTGCTGAAAAAGCTATACGCCAAGCTCTTCATTGTTGCTAAATGCTAAGCTCTGTTACTCAGCCAGATCTGCTGTCTAAATTGATCCTGTTAGCCAGATAGTTGCTAGGTTTCCACTTAAACCTGAAATAACTCTCCCCAAAACCAGATGCGACATATTGATATGAAAAATCCAACCTTTGCATAAGGTCCTTATATCAGAAACGGGTCATGTCCCTGAAAATCGTGTAAAGCAGCTTGTTCTGATGAACAGTGGCTTGTTGCTTCACCTTTCAAAATGCATGTAAGATGACAATACAGTGGGTGCAACGGCACTAGTGCACCCAGGGCTGTTGCCTGGGGAGATGGGGGTTTTCCTGAACTTTCGCATCTTCTTGAAGGCGCCCAGATGGAGAGGCACTTAGGAACTTCTCCTTCCAGCATCAAGAAGCAGATGATCAGTGTTTGCTGAAACATGCGCCACAAGAGCAGCACTTGAACATTATGTGAAGAGGGTTGCCTTTGTTTTGTTCCCAGTAGCTTGTAAGGGAAAGCTCTACAAAAGATTGATATTTTAGATTAGGGGAATTCAACCTACGACAGCTTCCATAAGCATGCCACATTCCAGAAATGATACTACATTCAGAAGCAAAATGAAAAAATGGAAATTATGGAAGGGAATCCAAATAGTAGGGGTTTGATAATTAAGTTGGTGTATGCTGACTTTGAAGAAGTAGATTGGTAGGAATCATAATAGGATAGATTGTTACATTAGTGGCCTCCGATGAAACACACTTCCTTGTATTGACGTTGGTATAGCCCTCTTAAAACTGACTCAGAGTCAGGCACAGTGGCTCATGTCTGTAATCCTAGCACTTTGGGAGGACAAGGTGGGAGAATTGCTTGAGCCCAGAAGTTTAAAACCAGCCTAGGTAACATAGCAAGACCTCAATTCTAAAATATAAAAAAAAATTAGCCAGGTGTGGTGCTGCACACCTGTAGTCCAGTTACTAAAGAGGCGGAGGCAGAAGGATTGCCTGAGTCCAGGAGGTCGAAGCTGTAGTGAGCCGTAATCGTCCCACTGCACTCCAGCCTGGGCCACAGAGACTCCAACTCTAATACTTGCATACAAACATACAACTGTCTCGGGCGTGGCCACCTGTCTGATCAAAGGAGCATCAGGAAGCAAGATACATGCAGAGGCTTGATAAGCCTTTTACATTGTGGCTTGCCTTCTTGGAACACTTCCTCTTGGAGGAAGCATTGTTGTAAAGACACTTGGGACAGGCCATGGAATAAGGAGAGGACTCAAGGAGAGAGACACTAGAGGCTGAGAGGCCACTTTACGTGGTACAACTTCATCCAAACTCCTGCTGAATGCAGCCACTTGAGTGATCTCAGCTATACTACATAGAGCAAAAGAACCTTCTAGCTGCTGCCAATCAACCCGTAGAATCATGAGAAGAATGAATTGCTGTTTTAAGACGGTAAATTTTGGTGATTTATTATGGAGTGATAGATACCTAAAATTCACCATTATATAAACACTCTGCTTTATTGATGAAGAAACTGCAACAGAAAGTGACAAAGGGATTTTCCTCAACTCCTACAACTAGTTAGTGGTGAACTGGGACTACAATTCAGATATTCTGATAGCCAATTCTACACCCCTCCCCCACCACATGACCCAAAATATGACTACTAATATGTAACACCTATTGAAGAATTTCTGTATGCTGGGCACTGTGTGCAGCATTTTACATTCATTGAGGCAGGTAATATTATTATCCCCATTTTACAGACCAGGAAACTGAAGCTTAGAGCGGTCAAGTTATTTGCCTGAAGTCACACAGCAGCTTAGTGACAAAGCTGGGATTTTAACACAGCACTCTGACTCCAGAGACTTTTGTCTTAAGCACTGTATTATAAGAATGATATATGTAGATTAATTTGGTATGCTGAAATGGACAGCTTACACTACAACTGGTTTAATTCATATCTTCTTGACCACTTACTTGAATTGAAAAAGAATTGATTCCCAACAGCTACCATTGTTGTGTATTAAATTAACTGTCCTTTAGTCCAGTTCAGAAAGTATGTATAGATATGGTCTGTCACTTTTTGAGTTGGCAAATGGTATTATTACCTTGTCACTATTTAAGTGTTTGGCAAAATGTACCTTTCTCTGTAAGTTCACATATGACTTAAGCCCATGGCCTTTTGAAATAAAAGTAGCCATATGGTATGTTCTCAGTTACATTGAATGATTGATGTGTTGTTTAGCAAAAATTGTTTGCTTCTTAAGGAGCCTTAAAAATATGTATTTTTTATGTTTGAAAAAATGTTTTTGGCAAATTATGTAAATCATTCAAGGCTCTTCTATAAATCCTTCCTTGACAAATCTCAGTCCTTGAAGACTCTACCCTTTATTCCATTCTCTTTATTCAATATATATTAAAGCCTATTGAATACTACTTTATGCCAGACATAAAGGACACAAAAATAAATAAAACAGAGCTGATTTTGAGAATCTCAAAAAATGCCAATGTAAGTGGACAAGCCCTATAACAAAGGTATGGGTTAAGTCTTCATCATCCATTAAGCTAATTTTGATTAAGTGCTGACATTGTGCCACATACAGTGCTAGGTGCCAAGTGAACCGGGCACACACAATTCCTGTCTTCAAGATCTCACAGTCCAGCAGGGGAGGCAGTTCATAATCTGGTAAACACGCTGAGAACACACTGAGAAAAGTGTTCTGAACAAAACGAGGAGGTTGCTGTCAAACGAGAATGGTCCAGGATGGAGTGCTGGATGAGGCATTTACTAAGAGAAGGAGGTCAGGGAAGAGCTCTGAAATGGTAACCTTTAAGCAGTCAGACATGTGAAGAAGGGGGAGGAAAAGAAAAACATGCAATATTACAGGTAGAGAAAACTGGAAGTGCAATGTCCTGAGTTGGGACAGAGCTTAACACATACCAGGTACCAATAGCAGGCTAGTGTGACTAGAACATGGTGAACCCAGGTACTGAGAGGTGGTAGGAAACAAGGGCGGCAGGGGCCAGATCATGCAGGTCTTGAGGACCATAGTAAGGATTTTACTCTCAGTGAGATGTAGTGCTGAGATCATGGATGCTGGAGCTATGCTGTCTGGGTTGATTTCTCACCCCAACCACTTTGTAGGTGTGTGAGCAACTTCAAGTTTCTGTGCCTCACCTTGCTCATCTATAAAATGGGAATAATTGTAATACTTATTGTGAAGATTTAATTAGTCAATAAACATAAAGCGCTTAGAACTGTACTTGAAATTAAGTATTCAACTCTTGTTGGCAATTAAGCATGGAAGAGGCGTGATCCAATTTACATTTTTAAAAGATAACTCTGGCTGCTGTGTGAAGCAAAAAGGATGAGGTAGGGAGAGAAACAGGAAAGACTAGGCTTTGGCATTTATATAAACTGGAGGTTTTGGGAGCTTGGGCCCACGCTCTTCTATAAGACTATATTGCCTCTCCAGCTGGCTGAGGTCACTTGACAGGCTGGTAGAAGATCTTCCCAGCACTGTCAGAAATGGAACTTAGTTGTAGGCGGAACAAGCCAGATTCATAACCACTAGGGAGGCAGCAAAGGCAAAAAGATTTCTGAGCTAGTAATCATCCAGGTAGACAGGACAGGTGTTTAGAATCAGGATGATCCAGCAGGCAACTAATGGAGTTTCCCACATGCAAGCTGAGAGAATTTGGTGGAAACCAATTTAGTTCCACGAACACTGCTGAGTGGCTACTACGTGTATGGCAGCAATCTCAATGGGCATTCAAGGCAGAGAATCAACTTTAAACATCAGCAATGACTCAATCTCACCCATGCTAAAGTGTGACTTTCTTAAAACTTAGAATGTTATCCTATTCATTTAAAAAAAAAACCAGCTTTATTGAGATAGAATTCATATAACATGAATTTTAACATTTTAAAGTATACAATTTGGTGAGTTTTGTGATAGTATGGCATTTTGTGTCCTGCTTCTTTCACTTAGTATGATGTTTCAAGTTTCACTCATTTTGTAGCATAGATTAGTACTTGATTCCTTTTTATGGACTAATAATATTCATGGACAAGGTTTTGTGAGGACATACGCTTTCAATTCTTTTGGGTATATACCACAGAGTAGAATTGCTGGGTCATATGGTAACTTTAATTACTTGAAGAACAACCAAACTATTAATCAAAGGGGCTGCATTATTTTTTTCAGTCCCACCAGTCATGTTTGGGCATTGCAGTTTCTCCACATTCTCACCAACACATATTCTTGTCCATCTTTTTTATTATAACCATGCTAGTGGGTATGACACGATGTCTCATTATGGTTTTGATTTGCCTTTCCCTAGTGATTAAAGATGCTAAGTATATGCTGTTGGTCATTTGTTTATCTTCTTTGGAGAAATGTCTATTCAGAACCTTTGTACTTATCTAAATTCATTTAATTGCCCTCTTATTGTTGAGCTGTAAGATCTCTTCATTTATTGTGGGTATAAGGCCTTGTCAGATATATTATTTGCAAGTATTTTCTCTCATTGTGTGATTTTTCTTTTTACTTTCTTAACAGTGCCTGTTGAAGCACAAAACTTTTTAATTTTGATGAAGTACAATGAACGTATTTTTCCCTTTGTTGCTTGTACTTTGGATGTAGTAACTAAGAAGACTTTGCCTAACTCAAGGTCATGACAATTTACTTTTTTTTCTTCTAAGAGTTTTATAGCTTTAGCTCTTACACTTCAGTCTATGATCCCTTTTGAATTAACTTTTGTATATGGTGTGATGTAAGAATCTAACTTTATTTATTCATTATTTTGCATGTGGATATCCAATTATCCCAGTGACATTTGTTGGAAAGACTTTTCTATCCCTCACTGAATTGTCTTTGTAGGCTTGCCAAAAATCAATTGACCATGAAATAATTCATCTGTGATTACTACTATGCAACTTAGGGCCCTGGGCCTTGAAGATTCCTAGTCTAATTCAGACTTTACTAAGATTTAATCTGGCTTGATCTTTGAAATCTGTCACTAGTGTCTTATGCTGATCCTTTATACCACCATGTTCAGATCCCCAGATTTACTCTCAGCCATTCCCAAATTATTGTCTCTTTCTTTGATATGTTATGTGAGTAAAAGGAGTAGAGGTGGAGAAACCATGTTAAGGAATTACGGTTTAGATGTGGTTTTTAAGCATAGTAGATGAATAGAGGAGTAGGCAGGGAATATTCATAGAGCTAAAATAAAAATATGTAGGCCATTCAACAGTAATAGTTGGATAGTTTAATATCCCATTTTTAATAAGGGATAGAACAACTTGACAGATGGTCAACAAGTAAAAATAACCTTAAAAAACACTATAAGCAAACTAAACCTAACAGGTATCTTTAGATTACTCCACTTACAGCAGTGGAATACAACTATTCTCAAGTACACATGGAACATTCTCCATAACAGATCCATATGCTAAGCTATAAAGCAAGCCTTCATAAATGTAAAAGAATTAAAGTCAAAGATGAGTTGGTTGAGAGACCGTGTTTTGCTTCTGGAATCTCTGTCCTGTTGCATTGGTCTATGTGTCTATTCTTGTACTAATACCTGGCTGTTTCAGTTATTGTAGTCTTGCAATAAAGTTTAAAATCTGGAAGTGTGATACCTCCTGCTTTGTTCCTTTTACTGAGGATTGTTTCGACTATTTGTGTTCTTTTCTGTTTCCCTATAAATTTCTGTATGTTTCCAGGTCCAAGAAAAATGATGGTAATTTGATGGGCATTTCTTTGAATCTGTAGGTTGTGTTGGGTAGGATGGACATCTTGACAATATTGACTCTTCCAATCCATGAGCGAGGAATTTTTTCCATTTGTTTGTGTCATCTTTGATTTCTTTGTAAAGGTCTTTCACGTCCTTGCTTAGGTGGATGCCAAGGTATTTCTTTTCTTTCTTTCTTATTTTTTGTGGCTATTGTGAGTGGGATTGTGCTTTTTATTTGGTTCTCTGCCTGCTTGTTGCTTGTGTAGAAATGCAACTGTCTTTTGCACATTCATTTTGTACCCTGAAATTTTACCAAAGCTGTTTATCAGTGCGAGGAGGCTTTTGGCTGATTCCCTTGGATTTTCAAGATATAGAATCATATCGTCCACAAAGAGGGATAGCTTAACTTCTTTTCCTATTTGGATAACCCTGATTTCCTTCTCTTGCCTGATTGCTTTGATCAAGCCACCAGTAACAGTCACTGGGGAAAGGAAACCCTATTTAGCAAATGGTGCTGGGAAAATTGGCTGACCACATGCAGAAGAATGAAACTGGACATCTACCTATCACCATGTACAAAAATCAACTCAAAATGGATTGAAGACCTAAATATAAAATCTCAAACTATAAGAATCCTAGAAGAAAATGAAAATGAACATCCTTATTCATATTGGAGTAGGCAACAAATTCTTGACCAAGTCCCCAAAAGTGAATGCCATAAAAGCTGAGATAGACAAGTGGGACCTCATCAAACTGAAAAGCCTTTTCACAGCAAAAGAACCCATTTGGAGAGTAAAGAGATAATCGAAAGAATGGGAGAAAATATTTGCAAATTATGCATATGATAAAGGCCTAACATCCAGGATCCACAAGGAACTCAAATGAAGTGAAAGCAAAAAAACAAACAATCCCACTAAAAAGTAAGCAAAGAATATGAACAGACACTTCTCAAAAGACAACAGCAGGCAGCCAACAGGCATATGAAAAATGCTCAGCCTCACTGATTATCAGAGAAATGCAAAACAAAACTACAATGAGATACCATTTAATTCCGGTAAGGATGGCTATCGTTAATATGTAAAGAAAACAACAGATGCTGGCACAGGTGTGATGAAAAGAGAATGCTTCTACACTGTTGGTGGGAGTGCAAACTAGTTCAACCTCTATGGAAAGCAGTGTAGAGATTCCTAAAAGAACTAAAAATTGACCTTCTATATGATCCAGCAAGCCCTCTCCTGGGAACATACCCAAAGGAATATAAATCATTCTACAAAAAAGACACCTGCACACGCGTGTTTATTGCTACACTATTTACAATAGCAAAAACATGGAACAGACCTACTGTCCATTGAAAATGTAGTACATACACATGATAAAGTATTATGCAGCCATAAAGAAGAATAAAATCATGGACTTTGCAGCAAATTGGGTGGAGTTGGAGACCATCATACTTAGTGATCTATCACAGAAACAACTGAATACTGCATGTTTTCACTCTTAAGTGGAACCTGAACATTAATCACTTAGCACAAGAGAGGGATCGGCAGTCACTGGCACTGCCAGGGGAGGAAGGGAGAGGGGGTACATAATAACACAAAGTGTACCTGGTCCTATACCAGGGGGAGTGAGGGCCAGTTGGAAGCCCAAATTTCAGCTGTATGCAGTCTACTTGTGTAGTTAATCCTTACTTGTACCTCACATCTCTAAAATAAAATAAAATTCACAAAAAAAGAATGACTGTCTAAGCAGATTTCAAATTATGGTACAATATTATAGATATGTTGTACACTCGATTTCCAAAACTTACTTATCCTGTACAACAGAAACTTTGTACCCTTTGATCAACATCATCACATTTCCCTTATCCCTGAACCCCTGACGACAACAATTCTACTCTGCTTCTATGAATTAAATTTTTTAGATTCCACATATAAGTGAGATAACGCAATATTTGTATTTGTGTTTGTATTTCTGTGCCAGACTTATTTTTACCCAGCATAATGTCCTCCAATTTCATCCATGTTGTTACAAATGACAAAATTTCTTTCTTTATAGGCTGAATACTATTCCATTGTGTATCCGTGTGTGTTTGCACACTTGTGTGTGTGTATCACACTTTTTTTATCCATTCATCTGTTGATGACCACTTAGATTGGTTTCATATCTTGGATCTTGTGAATAATGCTTCAAAAAAAGAACATGGGAGTGCAAATATCTCTGTGAGATTCTGTTTTTATTTCTTTTGGCTATATAGGTGGTCCCTATGATGGTGTGAAAACAATAGGTATACTGTATGATCTTTGTCTTATGATGTGGTTACATCTTGAGGGCATAACTCCACCATAAATCAAAGAGTGTCTGTACACCCAGAACTTGGATTGCTGAATCACATGGTAGTTTTATTTTCAATTTTTTGAACAATCTCCATACTGTTTTCTACAATGGCTATAACAATTTACAGTTCCATATCCTTCCAATACTTATCTTTTGATAATAGTCATTCTAACAAGTGTGAAGTGACATCTCATTGTGGTTTTGATTTGCATTTCTCTGATGATTAGTGATGTTGAACATTTTTCAGATATCTTTTGGCCTTTTGTATGTCTTCTTTTGAGAAATATGTATTCAGTCCGTTGCTCATTTTTAATTGGGTTATTTGTTTTCTTGCTATTGCTTGAGTTCCTTGTATATTTTGAATATTAACTCTTTATCAGGAGTATGGTTTACAAATATTTTCTCCCATTCCATAGGTCTATTTGTTATATTGATTGTTTCCTTTGCTATGAAGAATCTTTTAATCTGATGCAATCTCATTTTTCTATTTTTTCATTTGTTCCCTGTGATTTTTGGTGTCAGATTCAAAACATCATGACCATGGCCAATGTCAAGATGATTTTCCTCTCTATTTTCTTCTAGGAGTTTCATGGCTTTAGGTCATATAGTTGAGCCTTTAATCCATTTTAAGTTGATTTTTGTGTATGATGTAAGATAAGGGTCCAATTTTATTGTTTTGCATGTGAATATCCAGTTTTCCCAGTACTATTTATTGAAGAGGCAATTATTTCTCATTGTGTGTTCTTAGCACCTTTGATGAAGATCAACTGATGGCAAATGTGTGGATTTATTCTTGGCTTTCTATTCTGTTCCATTGGTCTATATGTCTGTTTTAATGCTAGTACCATACTACTTTGATTACTATAGCTTTGTAGTTGTGAAGTATTGTTTGGACACAGACTGTTTAATATTTGTATATGGTGTGACATAGGAATCTAACTTTATGCATTAATTATCTTGCATACTTCTTTCTGCCCCCTTCCTCAGGGAGTGGCCTCTGGCCAAGGCTGGTCTCTGAAGGATATGCATATCCCCAGTAATGAGTCATGGGATGCAGATGACCAAGAAAACTTGAATATAATGGAGTCATCACTCTTAATCAATGTAATTATATACAGTGTATAGGAATTTGAATGATTAACTTGCTTGCTTTGATTATAAAAGGGCTTGTTGTAGTATGCCAATGCACAGATTCTTCACTGACTGGCCACTGCCTCCCATATGTTTTAATAAATCAATGTCTTTCCCCACTGGACTGATCCCTCTGAGTGACTTTTTTGAAATAGCTTTTTTGAAATAGCTAAATGTGCAAGCCCTCTCATATTTAGAGTTACCCTATTACAGTAGGATATTTTAAGATCAGTTAGTGCAGTGCCTCCAGCTTTGTTCTTCTTGCTCAAGATTGTTTTGGCTATTCAGGATCTTTTATAGTTCCATATGAATTTTAGGATAGTTTTTTTTTTTTCTATTTCTGTGAAAAATGTTATTGGAATTTTTCTAGCAATTGCATTGAAGTCTGGGGCTGTAGGGACCGTTCTGGCTCTGGGGTGGGCTCATAGCTTGGGTTGTCACAGGAGAACCTGGGGCATGTGTTCATGAGTGCTGGACTGTTGCTTGGGGCTGCAGGAGCTGGCCTGGTGCAGGGGTGGGCCTGGAGTCTGGGGTAATGGGGGCAGTTATGACATTGGGATGGACTTGGAGGCTATGTCTGTAGGGGACTGCCTGGAGACTGAAGTGTCCCAAGATATTAAAAAAAAATTTTTTTTTTAATTTCTTCTTTGCTCCATTGGTTGTTTAGAAGTGTGTTGTTGAATTTCCCCCTATTTTTGAATTTTCCAACTTTCCTCTCATTATTGATTTCTAGTTTAATATCATTGTGGTCAGAAAACATACTTGATTTCAATCTTCTTAAATTTGTTAAAATTTGTTTTGTGCCTTTCATATGATCTATCCTAGAGAATGCTCTGTACACACTTTGAAAGAATGTTTATTCTGCTGCTGCTGGAATTACTGCTGCTTTTCAACATCATATTGGAAGTCCTAGGTAATGCAATGAGACATAAAAAAGTATATAGATCATTAGGAGGAAATTAAACTTTCTTTTTTTAACCAATGACATAATCATCCATGTGGAAAATCCAAAAGAATCAACAAAAGTATCCTGGGACCAGTGAGCAATTATAGCAAGGTTGCAGGATATGAGATTAATATACAAAAGCCAATCATTATCCTATATACCAGCAATGAACAAGTGGAAGTTAAAATTAAAAACACATGACCATTTACATTATCAGCTCCAAAGATGAAATACTTAGGTATAAATCTAAAAAGATATGTACGATATCTATATGAGAAAAACTATAAAACTGATAAAAAAATCAAAGAATAATGAAATAAAGGGATATATTTCATGTTCATGGATAAGAAGATTCAATATTGTCAAAATGTCAGTTCTTCCCAGCTTGATCTATCAATTCAATGCAATGTCAATCAAAATACCAGCAAGCTTTTTGGATATAAACAAATTGATTTTAAAATTTATATTGGAGACTAAATGTTCTCACTCATAAGTAGACCCTGAACATTTATCATAATACTACACGAAAAGGATTGCTGGCGGGGGGTGGGAGAGAGAGGGGGGGAGCACATAACACTAATAAGGGTACCTGATCCCAAACCAGGTGAAGTGAGGACAAATGGGAGGCCCAAATGTCACCTGTACGATGACCACTTATGTATCTATCGCTGAAGTGTACCCCACATCTTAAAAAAAATTTATATAGAGAAGCAAAAGACCCAAAATAGCCAACTCAATACTGAAAGAGCGAAATAATGTCAGAGGACATTACCTGACCTCAAGACTTACTGTAAGGCTATAGTAATCAAGACAGTGTGGTATTAGTAAAAAAGGAGAGAAATAGATCAATGGAACAGAATAATGAGTCTAGAAATAAAATCATATAAATATAGTCAACTGATCTTTGATAATGAAGCAAAAGCAATACAATAGTTCAGAGACAGTCTTTTCTGGTTTTTTTAGGATGTGAATTCTAAAAATATTTTATTTTATTTTAAAGATGTACAGTACAATTCAGGATTAGGTATACAAGTGGTCATCATACAGGTAAGGTTTGGACCTCCTTTTGGTCCCCTCTTCACCTGGTTTGAGATCAGTTACCCTTATTGATGATGTGTTCCCCTCCTCCCTTCCCTGGCAGTATTCCGCTACTGCCAATCCCTTTCTTATAGTATTGTGGTAAATGTTAAGTGTCCGCTTATTAGTGAGAACATATGGCACACAGTTCTTTGTTTCTGTGATAGATCACTGAGTATCATAGACTCTAAATTCATCTCAAGTTGCTGTGAAGTTCATATGTTTGTCCTTCTTTATGACTGCATAATATTCCATCATGTATATGCACCACATGTTTTATCCAGTCCAGTTTCAATTCACAGCATGTTTGGTTCCATGTTTTTGCTGTTATGAATAGTACTGCAATAAACATGTGTGTGCAGGTATTTTTTTTTGTAGAATGATTTGAGTTTCTCTGGGTGTATTTCCAGTAGGAGAATTGCTGAGTCATACGGAAGATCAATATCTAGTTCTTTTAGAAGATGCCACACTGTTTTTCATAGAGGTTGCACTAGTTTGCATTCCCACCAGCAGTGTAGAAGTGATATCTTTTCTCTGCATCCTCACCAGCATCTGTTGTTTTTTGTTTTATTAATGAAGGCCATTCTTACAGAGATGAGGTGGTATCTCAATGTGGTCCTGATTTGCATTTCTCTGATGATTAGTGAGGCTGAGCATGTTTTCATGTGTCTACTGGCTGCCTGTTTATTTTCTTTGCCCACTTTTTAATGGGGCTGTTTGTTTTTTTCCTTTCAGCACGTTTGAGTTTCTTGTAGATCCTGGATGTTAGGCCTTTGTCAGATTTACAGTTGGCAAATATTTTTTCCCATTCTGTGAGCTGTCTCCGCACTCTCTTGATGATTTCTTTTACTTTTCAGAAGCTTGTCAGTTTAATGAGGTCCCACTTATCTATGTTATCTCTTATGGCATGGACATCTGAGATTTTGATCAGGAATTGGTTGCCTGCTTCGATTTCTGTAAGGGTGCCTCTCGCATTTTCTAAGATTCTACTAGTTTGAGGTTTATGTTTAGGTCTTTGATCCAGTTAGAGTTAATTTTTTGTGTATGGTGATAGGTAGGGGTCCTGTTTCAATCTTCTGCATGTGGTCAGCCAGTTTTCCCAGCACCATTTACTGAATAGGTTCTCCTCTCCCCTGTGGTTGTTGGTGGAGGCTATGTCGAAGATGAGTTGGTTGAGAAATTGAGATTTTGCTTCCAGAATCTCTACCCTGTCCCATTGGTTTATATGCCTGTTCTTGCACCAATACTAGGCTGTTTTGATTATTGTAGTCTAATAGTAAAGTTTAAAGTCTGGAAGTATGATACCTCCGCTTTGTTTCTTTTGCTAAGGATTGTTTTGGCTATTCATGGCTGTTTATGTTTCCATATGAATTTCTGTATTGTCATTTCCAGGTCTGAGAAGAATGATGTTGGTAATTTAATGGGTATTGCGTTGAATGTGTAGGCTGCCTTTAGTAGGACAGACATCTTAACAATGTTGATTCTTCCTATCCATGAGCATGGAATATTTTTCCATTTGTTTGTGTCTTCTTGGATTTCTTTGAGCAGTGTTTTGTAGTTTTCGTTGTAAAGGTCTTTCACTTCTCTGGTTAGGAAGATGCTGAGATATTTAATTTTGTTGTGGCTATTGTGAATGGGATTTTTTATGTGGTTCTCTGCCTGTGTGTTGGTGGTGTATAAGAATGCAATTGTCTTTTGCACATTTATTTTGTACTCTGAGATTTTATCAAAGTACTTTATCAGTGCAAGGAGGTTTTTGACAGATTCTCTTGGATTTTCGAGATATAGGATCATATCATCAGCAAAGAGGGATAACTTGACTTCCTCTTTTCCTATTTGGATACCCCTCATTTCCTTCTCTTGTCTAATTGCCTTAGCTAGGACTTCCAACACAATGTTGAACTGGAGGATTGAGAGTGGGCAGCCTTGTTTTGTTCCAGTTTTCAGGGGAAATGTTTCCAGTTTCTGTCCATTTAGCAATATGTGGACTGGGTTTATCATAGATGGCGCTTATTATTTTGAGTTATGTTCCTTCTAGGCCTATGTGCTTGAGGGTTTTTATAAAGAAGGGATGCTAGATTTTACCAAAAGGGTTTTCTGTATCTAATGATATAATCATGTGGTTCTTGTTTTCACATGTGTTGATGTGTTTAGTTACATTTATGGTCTTGTAGATGTTGAAGCAGTCCTGCATCCCAGGGATGAAGCCTACTTATTTATGGTGGATAATTTTTGAGATATGTTGTTGGATCTGATTTGCTAGAATCTTGTTGAGAATTTCTGCATCTATGTTCATTAGTGATATTGGTCCGTAGTTCTTTGTGTGTTGGATTTTTACCTGGTTTGGGTATCAGTGTGATGTTAGCTTCATAATATGATTTGGGGAGAATTTCATCTTTTTCAATTGCCTGGAATACTTTCAATAGGATTGGTATCAGCCCCTCCTTGTATGTTTTTTAGAATTCCACTGGAAATCCATCTAGTCCATGGGGTTTTTGTTGTTGTTGTTGTTTTGTTTTGTTTTATTTTGTTTTGGTAGGCAGTTTTCTCATGATGGAGTCAATTTCCTGGGTTGTTAATGGTCTATTTGGTGTCTCAATGTCTTCTTCTTTCAACCTTGGAAGGTTGTGTGATGTCAGAAAGTCCTCCATTTCATTTAGGTAATCGAGTTTGTTTCCATACAGGTGTGCATAGTAATCTCTGATAATCTTTTGTATTTCTTTTGGGTTAGTTGTGATTTGATATTTTGCATTTCTGATTGTGTTTATCTGGGCTTTTTCTCTCATTTTCTTGGTCATTCTGGCTAGGGGTCCATCTATCTCGTTTATTCTTTCAAAGAACCAGATTTTTGTTTCGTTGATTTTTTTAAGGATATTTTTGTCTTCTATGTCCCATAGTTGGGCTTTTACTTTGGTGATCTGGATCCTTTTTCTCAAGTTAGGGTTTTGGTGATCTTGTCTTTCCAGATCCTTTAGGTGATTTGTTAGGCTGTTAGTTTGTGAGCTTTCCACTTTTCTTTTCATTTTATTTTTTTATTTGTTTTTTATTTTTATTTTTTATGTTTTTGTTTTAAAGATATGGGGCACAATTCAGGTTTAGGTATACAAATGTTCATTGTGCAGGTACCCTTGTTGATGAGGTGTGCCCCTCCCTCCCTGGCAGCATCCCTCAACTGTCAATCCCATTTCCCCTCCCCTGGTAGTTTCCCACTACTGCCAATTCCCTTCTTATAGTATTATGATGATTGTTCAAGTTCTGTTTATGAGCGAGAACATATGGTACTCATGTTTCTGTGATAGATCACTGAGTATAATTGACTCTGAATGCATCCAAATTGCTGCAAAGTCCATAAATTTGTCCTTCTTTATGACTGTATAATATTCCCTTGTGTATACATACCACATTTTTTAATCCAGTTCAGCTTCGATGGGCAGCATGGTTGGTCCATGTTTTTGCTATTGTGAATAGAGCTGCACAAACATGTGTGTGCAGGTATCTTTTTGTAGAATGATTTGAGTTCCTCTGGGTATATTCCCAGTAGAGGAATTGCTGGGTCATATGGAAGGTCAATTTATAGTTCTTTCCGAAATTGCCACACAGTCTCCCAAAGAGGTTGCACTGGTTTGCATTCCCACCAGCAGTGTAGAAGAGTTCCTTTTTCTCTGCATTCTTGCCAGCATCTGTTGTTGTTTGTTTTGTTAATGATGGCCATTCTTACTGGGGTTAGGTGGTATCTCAATGTGATTTTGATTTGCATTTCTCAGATTATGAGTGAGGCTGAGCACGTTTTCATGTGTCTGTTGGCTGCCTGTTTATCTTTTTTTTTTTTTTTTTTTTGGAGTAGGGGTCTCACTCTGTTGCCCAGACTAGAGGGTAGTGGCATACTCGCGGCCACTGCAGCCTCGACCTGCTGGGCTCTGGCGATCCTTCAGCCTCAGCCTTCCAAGTAGCTGGAACTGTAGGTGCACACTACCATACCCGGCTAATTTTTTGATCTACTGTAGAGAGGAGGTCTCGCCAAGTTGCCCAGGTTGGTCTTGAACCCCTGAGCTCAGGCAATCCTCTCACCTCGGCCTCCCAATGTGCTGGGATTACAGGCTTGAGGCACTGCACCTGGCCCCATTTATGTTAGGCCTTTGTCAGATACACGGTTGGTGAAAATGCAAAGTGGTTAAACTTTATTACAAAGCTACAATATTCAAAACAGCCCATGCCATAAGAGATAAGATGGGCAAGCAGGACCTCATCAAACTGACAAGCTTCTGCAAAGTCAAAGAAACCATCAAGAGAGCATGGAGACAGCCCACAGACAGGGAAAAAATATTTGCCAACTGTATATCTGACAAAGGCCTAACTAACATCTAGGATCTACAAGAAACTCAAACATGCCAAAAAGAAAAAAAACAAACAGCCCCATTAAAAAGTGGCAAAAGAAATGAATAGACAGTTCTCAAAAGAAGACATCAGATACATGAAGCAATGCTCAGCCTCACTCACTAGTCATCAAAGAAATGCAAACTAAAACCACACTGAGATACCACCTAACTCTAGTGGGTGGCCATCATTAATAAAACAAACAACAGATGCAGACGAGGATGCGGGGGAAAAGGGGACACTTCTACACTGTTTGTGGGAGTGTAAACCAGCACAACCACTGTGGAAAACAGTTTGGCGATTCCTAAAAGACCTAAAAATCGACATTCCATACAATCCCACAATCCTCATACTGGGAATATACTGAGAGGAACTCAAATCACTCTATGAAAAAGATACCTGCACACACATGTTTATTGCAGCATTGTTCACAATAGCAAAAACATGGAACCAACCGTGCTGCCCATTGAAGGAGGACTGGATTTTAAAAATGTACATATACATGATGGAATATTACACAGTCATAAATAAGGACAAAATTATGAACTTTGCAGCAACTTGGATGGATTTAGAGTCTGTCATACTCACTGGTCTATCACAGAAACAAAGAGCAGAGTACCATATGTTCTCACTCATAAGCGGACCTTGAACAATTATCATAATAAGAAAGGGATTGGAAGTAGTGGAAAACTACCAGGGGAGGGAGGGCACACCTCATCAACAAGCGTACCTGAATAATGAACATTTTATGCCTAACCCTAAATTGTACCCCACATCTTTAAAATTAAAAATAATTAAAAAAAAAAAAGAAAATACAAAGTGGTACAGCCACATTGGAAGACAGTCTGGCAGTTTCTTACAAAATTAAACCTACTCTTACTATACAATCCAGAAATTATGCTTTTTGATACTCACATGAATTGAAAACATATGTCACACAAAAACCAGCACACAGATGTTTATAGCATCTTTATTTATAATTGTCAAAACTTAGAAGCAATCAAGATGTCCCTAGGTGAATGATAAACTGTGGTATACACAGACAATGAAATATTAGAGTGTTAAAAAAGAAATGAAGTATCACATGCATGTCAAAAGACATGGAGGAAACTTAAATGCATATTTAAGTGAAAGCAGCCAACCTGAAAGGGCTACATACCACACAATTCCAAGTACATGACATTCTAGGAAAGGCCAAACTAGGGAGATGTTAAAATGGTTAGTGGTTGCCAGGGATAAGGGGAGAGGGAAGATGAATAGGTGGAGCACAGAGGATTTTCAGGGCAGTAAAAATATTTTGTGTGATATTACAATGGTGGACATATCCTTATCCATTTGTCACAATCCATGTACAACATCAAGAGTGATTCCTAAACTATAGACTTCAGGTGATAATGATGTGTCAGTGTTGGTTTATCAATCAGAACAAATTTTCTGCTCTGATGTGAATGTTAATAGTGGGGAAGTTGTGTGAGTGTAGGGACAGGATGTATAAGGGAACTCTCTGTACTTGTTTTCAATTTTGTTTCAGCAAAAAAATGGAAGTTTATTAATTAACAATACTAGTCTTCTTGAAAGACTGACCCTTGTATATAGTAATAAGCCATTGTGGAAAACTAGCTATTTAATTTTATGTTCTAGAAAAATATAACTAGTACTTATGCAGTGCTTACTATGTGTCAGACACTTTCTGATTTTTAAAAATTGCCACAAAACCATGTTGAGGTGGATACTATCTAGTGTCAGAGCTGAGTATGAACAGTCTGGCTCCATTGTCTATGTTATCAACCACTATCAAATATGTCTTTCAATAGAGTATGTTGGGCTTTGAGGAGTCTATCGTCTTTCCCACCTGAGCTTGCAGGGCTTAAAAGATGAGATAAAGATATCAGCTTTATTACTGCTAAAGTTATTTGGAGAGTGAAACCCAGCAAAACTGGGTTTTCTAGTGCTCCATCACAGCATAAGGAGAACTGTCTGCTTATCACAGGCCCACAGGATAGTCACAGGCCTCTCCCATGGAAACCCACAGCTCTCTGCAGGCAGGCAGATGCCAGGGAGAGGAAAGGACAAAGCTACACTTGCCTAGTGTTTTCTAATCTCATCCATCAGGAAGTCTGAGTGAGTGATGGACGGAGGCCAGGAGTGTGACTATAGGAAAGGCAGGAAATAAATATCTCGCCTCTGGTCAAATAGACAGTTTATTTACATGTAAACTGAAATGTCCTTAAAAAATAGTAAGATAGGCAGTTGGAAAGCTTTCCTTAGTCAGAATTGGTAGAATACAATAAGAACCCCAGTTTGGGCATTAGGAAACATGGTGGCCTTATCCTGCTCTCTGCCTGATGTCTGACCATGGACATTACATTTCTTTCTTCTGAGCCATATTTAATTGTTTTACCCAATATTTAATGAGAACAGCTTAAAAGAAAAAAAAAAAACATCAAAAGTCTCCACTTAAAAAAAAAAAAAGGAGGCAAGGAAGAGAACTGTTTCTTAAGTGATGTTCTTCCTCTGGATTTATTTCCCTATCCTTAACAACCTAAGCCATTGATTACCATTACTGTATAATTTAAAGGAACTCCTGGAAACAGAGAAAGGAGAGAAGAGGGGAGAAGAGGGGAGGGGAGGGGAGGGGAAGGGAGGGAGATGCTTTCTACTTTCTTCATCTTTAATTTGTAGAGTAAATCACATTTGTCATTTGTCACATTATTTATTTGTGTAATTATTTGTTTAAAGCCTCTCTCTTGCCATCTAGGCTATAAGCTCCATGAGTGCAAAAGTCACCATGATTTGTCTATTTTCATGTACTTGTACCTTGCCTGGAGCTGTGCATAAAGGTTATTCATTTCAAAAGTTCAGCAAATGATTATACTAAAGAAACCCACACAGTATAGCTTTCCTACTATAAACAATTGGTGATTGTACTCAACTGTGAGAATATGATACTTTATTTCACATTTTCCTTTAGGTGAGCACATAACCTCTCCCCTTTGGCCCTAATGGAGCTGGTTTATTTAATCCATTCTGTGCAATCACTAATCAATTCAGCTTAAAAAATGCAGAGCCATTGTTTGACTGCATTAATCGCTGACCAAAATAACCCCTGACTGACCAAAATAATCCTTCAATTCATCAATAGCAAAATGGAACACAGCTCAGGTCTTAATGGAAATGCTTTACCCAGGTCCTGTGACACAGCTAGCCCTAGTTACACAATGCCAGTGAGTCTGTTTATCCAGGGGCATCCACAGTCATTTCGGACAGGAGTCATTTGGACCACCTTAACCTGGTGTCTTAGTACATTTGCATTGCTATAAAGGAATACCTGAGGGCAGTCATTTATAAAGGAAATAGTTTTTTCTGCTCATGGTTCCACAGGCTGTACAAGAAGGACTCAGGAAGATTCCATTCATGGCAGAGGGTGAAGGGGAGCAAAAATCACATGGCAAGAGAGGGAAAGCGAGAGAGGAGGGCAGGAGGTGTCAGGCTCTTTAATAATCAATTCTCACATGAGTACTTACTGTTATCTTAAGGACACCTCCCACTAGGCCCCACCTCCAATACTGGGGATCAAATTTCACATGGGATTTGGAGGAGACAGCATCCAAATTATATCACCCGGCAAAGATGAAAAGGGTATGCCTTGTAGGTATCCAACTTTTCCAAATCCTAGAGTTTCTTCTTCTGGGGAGTTCAGCATTTGCTATACTTGAGAAAACAACAAAAGGTAATAGACAGCAATACCACCACCTCTCACCCCTCACCCCCCACCCCCTACCACATTGCCTACTTTTTCTCTCCATTCATGTGCAAACTTCCCAACAAGCTCTTATATTAAAGCTCTTGACATACATGTCTCGGAAATTAATAACACGCAAGGGAATTTTTTCTCCCAATTTTTGCTGGAGGCAAACAGCAGTAGTTTCCAGACCTCTGGAAGTTCCCTACACTGGCAGTTGCTATGTGCTAGGATTTTGAGTCAGCGTGATAGCTCCATGTTCAAAAATTCATGGGGCTGTTATTTTCTGTTCTTCTGGTTTAGGAGAGATGTTAGGTCTCTAACTAACAAGGATATTTTCCCCCACAACCCTAGGCAAATCCTTTTGCACCATTTCTTCCTTTGTCAGATTCCCTTATAGAGTGCTGCAAAAAATTTGGGCCATGCTGAGGAATCCTTAGAGCCAACACTTTCATACCTATGAGGGCATTTCACACCAAACCAATGCCATCTCCAAGACTTCTGTTGGCTTCAGTAGGTACCTTTGCCAGATGGGTGTGTGATGAGGTAATGACAACTATGGTGGAGAGAAGAGGTAGAATGGTGTGTGCGCGCACATGTTTCTGTAGTGGGGGTAACAGGCGCCTAGTAGATGCCAGTTACTTTTCTTTTTATGATTACTATCTTGATTTTTATTATTCTATTAGCCACATGTGAAACAATGACTTTTTTCTGAAAAAAATACAATAAAGCTGAAAATCTTGGGTCACGTCAAAAGTGATATTGGCTTCATGCTACAGTGACTAATAAGTTAACTCCTTAATTCACCTTTTTCCTCTATATTAATAACTAAAAGTATCTGCCAGTATCAGAGGGAAAATATGCAAGCAAACATGGTAAGTATTCTCTATGACAGCTGAGGACATCTGGGTGTTCCATCAAAATTCGACCTCAAACTCTTGGAGTTTGACCTGCAAAAGAAAAATGCAAAGTTTAGATTAGATGAATAATTGTATACTTGTTTTTAAAAAGTCCCAGACTTAACAAACAGCTATTGCAAACATGGCCTAATCATTGGATTCTACTTATTTGTTCATCATACAAGATAAAGATGTTTTAAGCAATAGGTTCTTTTTGAAAAAATGTTCTTTCATCACAAAAGAAAACCCAGAAACTACTTATTTATTAGCTTTCAACCTTCAACGAAATCACAGCTGAAGGTAGAAAATAAAGGGCTAACTTCCTCTTCCCCTTCATTAAAATGAAATGAAAAAGTTAAATGATGAATAAAAAGCTGATTTGCCTTTTTAAAGCTTTCCCCTTTGTTTTTTATAACTGACTCATGCTAATTCTTTTCTATTTTACCCCTTAGCTGAATGAAATAGCATAAATTTCCAGTCATAATATAAATATAATCGGTAAAATGGAAAAAATAAGTAACTCACCTTTCTATGATCAGCTGCATTACCAGATGAGAGTATGTTTGTAAAATATGTGCATTAATACTTGAATAATAATAATAATATTGGGAAATGTGATCTCTCCTATAGTCCAAATCAAAACAGAAGACAAAGTGGATTTTACTTGCTCCAATCCTCCACATTGCACACAGTGGCTATGGTGGTTCTTTTAAAATTGGCAATAATTAAATTCTATCCTCGAGTTAGCTGAGCTTTACCCCTGCATTCCATGAATACTCTTGGGTATGAAAAGAAGTGAGGCCTGTTAAATATAGAAGTCTAGCATGGAGATAAAAATGATATCCTCAAACTCCCATTTATTTTAAGAGCCTGGATTGTGCTGGGCTATACCAGATCACAAAAAAAGTCTTTATTTCCCTTTAATTCACCACGGAAAGGTGAATTACTTACTTTTTCACTTTACCTATTTATATTATAACTGAAACTTAATGTTGTTTCATTTAACTAGGTTTGAAAATAAGGATGAATTAGCATGAATCATTTATAAAAATGAAGAGAAAAGATTTGAAAGATAATTCAGTTTTGTATTCATTGCTTAAATTCCTTTATTATTTTAAAGTCATTATATTTATCCTCTCAGTGACTGTGTGGTGTGAGGCTATAGCCATCTTTCGGTTCTCCCAGAGCTACTTACCAGCTCTCCCTCTACCCTGAGCAAATCCTTTTTGTACCACTTCTTCCCTTGCGGATCCTTCTTTTTGAAACCAAAGAACACCCTATATAATGCTGCAAATATTTGACAAGTTGAGGAACCCTTAGTTAGAGCCACATTTCAATACATGAGAGGGTATTTCGAAGACTTCTGTAGGCTTCAATAGACCCCATCGCCCATTTTTCACCAAGAGGGAAGATGTAACATAATAAGAAATATATATTTGGTCTCTGCCGCAAGTCCCAGACACAGAGTTCCTCAAAACCTCTGCAATTTCCTGAGTGATATGTATGACAGAAGCATTTTCTGTTATAACATTTAGACTCATCTCTGGTTCCTGACACAAAAACTTCTACAATCTCCAGAGTGACAAAGGTGTCTTTTGTATGCTAATGCAATGATTGGTGACTGGGGCCCCCAGACAGCTTTAGGTTGGGGGCCAATGGCCAGGAAAACCAAAGTATAATTAGAGAGTCAGGAGTTTCAGTCCCAATCTCTGACCTCTGGGTGATTTAATCAATCATGCCTATATAACGAAGCCTCCATAAAAACCCCAAACAATAAAATTTGGAGAAATTCTGAGTTGGTGAGCATACCAAAGTGCTGAGAGGGTGTTGCACCCAGAAAGAGCATAGAAACTCTGCACCCCTTCCTGGGTACCTTACCTCATGTACCCCTTCATCTGGCTATTCAACTGCATCCTTTGTAATATCCCTTGTAATAAACCAGTAAATAAAAGTAAATGTTGGGAGGGGGGCCAAGATGGCGACCGGGCAGCGTGGTCTGTGAGACCTCCGTAGAAGAGGACACAGAAAGACTCCAGATATCTCCCAGGGGGCTTGCTCCCCACACGGAACTCGCCCACGGACACCGCAGAGGCATTACAGC
>CAUYQG010243830.1:0-11012 GCA_963574415.1 Tarsius wallacei
GGAAGAGTAAAGCCGGGCTCGGTGGCTCAGCCTGTAGTCCCGTGCTTTGGGAGGCTGAGGTGAGTGGATTGCCTGAGCCCGCGGGTTCGAGACCCACCTGGGCAACTTGGCGAGACCTCATCTCTACAATAAATCAAAAAAAAATTAGCCGGGCGTGGTAGCATGTGCCTGTAGTTCCAGCTCCATGGAAGGCTGAGGCAGAAGGATCGCCGGAGCCCAGCAGGTCGAGGCTGCGGTGGCTGGGAGCGGCCACCACACTCCAGTCTGGGTGACAGAGTGAGACTCCAACCCAAAAAAAAAAAAAAAAAAAGGAAGAGTAAATTGTACAAGGGAAAAAAGTATCTTAGATCATTTAGAATCCTCCTGTAGTGTCAAAATAGAAATTAGCCCTGATATTGACACCACCCAGATAAATAGTTGTCTAGAGAAACCACAGAATTTAATCAGAGATGACACCAAGAAGCCTCACCTCTTTAGCAAATGTTCCAAGTTCATTCATGATGAGGTGGTAAGATGTGGCACACAAAAACAGAATGGGCCTTGAAGCCAGATAGACTTGGCTCCATCAAGCTACTTATTGTATCTTGAGAAAGTGGGCTAGCTTTTCTCAAGCAATAACTTAATACAAAAACATATCACGTCTATTTAACCTGCTATATGACATTAAACTTCCCTTCCCTCATTCCCACCCAGAGAGAACTCTAGGGGCCTAATGTTTTCAAGATCTACCACACAAGGGTTCTCCCAGGACCATGCATGTATTTCATGCCCCGAGGGCCAGCTTGCTTGGTTCAGCACCAGGATGGAATTTCCTCATTGTACTCATCATCCTGGGGTCCAGCTGCTAAGGCCAGTGAGTGAATGTGTAGAGCCAACTACCCTGTACCCATTCCTGACTGCCCAATTCCTACCTTCCTTCCCATAGCACGCAAATATAGGTATGTAAGCACCTGTGCACACATACATTCACACACACACACACACACACACACACACACACACACACACACCCCACAACTCTTCATTCTGAAAATAATCTTATTATTTTACAGTTTTTCAGGAAAGCTCCTGGGATGTTGTGACCCAGATTTAATCACCACAGAAGATTTAGAATTATTCAGTCAGACACCAGTCTGACACCTCTTCTGGAGTGAGGATAGGCAGGGAACACTTTATGTACATAATAAGAAAAGCAGCAACTAGTAGGGTAGAGAGAAGAGGAGGGAAGGAGTAGGCATAGGCACAAGTGGAACTCAATCCTGACAGGCCTTCTCAGGTCTAGATTTGAATATTTTGTCTTCTCTATATTCTCCTTCCATTACCACAGGGGGCAGAGACTATAGGGCTGACAAACTGAAATAACTGTCACTAACAGCAAATAGTTTAGTATTCCAAGAGGGTAGGAATTTGAAGAGTGGTATCAGACCAGTCAGACTCCAGGCTGAAGGCCAATGCCTCATCTAGGACTGGCCCCTCCGGCCCCTGGGCTCCATCTTGGGGCCCACAGTCCCTATACACATAACACAGGAATGACAGAAATCTGAACCCTGCTGTCCACAGACAGTTCTTTCCTTTCAGTGAAAGACATAGGCCACTTAATACCTTAATATCCACGTGATCAAGGGCAAAAGCAATGGGATTCTATCCTTACAGTCCAGGACCACAAATTGTTCCTCCAACTGTGTTGAACAGCCAGGGAAGAAGATGCAGTCCTCCTCTGTGATCCAACAGCTGAAACTCCTGGTGAGTTCTTCAGTTTCCTATTCTGTGAGACCTAACCAGATATCCTGTGTGGTGATGTGTTTAATCCCTTGAACACTGTTGATGGCAAAGCCACCTTCCCCCAGAAGCAGGAGAAAATACTGGCAAACGAGGCAAAGAAAGTTATCAATCAAAATGATACTGAATTTCAAATTATTAGATTTATTGGAACCATTCTTTTGGCTTGACTAATAACACATTCCTCAGTTATCTTTTACAGGACCACAAAAGATCAGGACCCTGCAAAATCTGAAATATTAGGTCAACAAACCAACTGTGGGACTTCTCAGATTAAGTAGATGTTCGAGCCCAGGGAAGTAGCAGAAAGCAGACTTGCTAGTAGCTCCAATCTATCCTCAAAGCCACCTCTGTTTTTGCAGGCACTTTCTGTGGAGAGGTGGAGTGAAGACCTGTAAACAGAAAGACTGTTCCATTGGAACTGATAGTTCTGATGTTGAAGGTGAGGAAAGTTTTGAGAGAAGTGGTCCAAAAAGTGAAAACTCAGTCTACAGATGACCCAAGAAGCATAGAACGAATAGGACATAAATCATCAGAAAGTAGACGACTGGTAGCAGTGTCACTCAGGTCCAGGAATGGCAGAGCGAACGCAGGACCCACTTCCATCCAGCACCACTCTGGGTCTGCAAGAAAAATGTGAAAGTCAGAGAGTTTTCACCCTATAGGGATATGTCCCTCTCCTTCCCCAGTCATCTTGCATTTAAGCAAAGCTGATCCAATCACTGCAGAAAAGGGGTATCCTGAGAGGAATGTCCCCTCAGGGTCAACGACTTGGCAAATTCTACCAGGTTTCCTCCAATCTTCCATAACCTTCCCGGCTTAGACCTATCAGCTGCTCAGTGACTGGACTTCCACATGCCCTGTCTTGGCCCCCACATAGCCAGCCCTGTCTGAGAGTAGAGCCATCTCTCTTTATCGTCTTCCTTCTTACCCTTTGACAACTGTTGCTTGTGGTATCTATTATCACTGCCTGCTCCTGAGTGCCACAGGAACCAATGATAGGGGTTTGGACAGAGTCCCACTGACTGTGTTCCAACCTATGTTGAGGAAAAAAAAAAGAGGCATGGTATTGGTTCACTGCATGAGAGACTGACCAGGCGAAGTCTTCCCAGTCATCTTGCCACATGTTGCAGCAAAGGGGACTTGAAGCAAAGGCTGCTCCCACAGTCCCTGCCCCATGCACGGCATGTACCAACAGACAGGTTTCTTTCAGCAGCAGTAAGAGACAACAAGAACTACCAGGAGCTGACTGCCTTCTGCGTATGGAACTAGGTTGAGTGCTTTACACACAGTTAATCCTCATGTTTTGAGGTTGCTGTGGTAAGGTTTAAAAGAGGTTAAATAACTTGCCTATGGCAGCACAGCTCACAAGTAGCAGAACCAGAATCTAACACCCAGCTTTGTCTTTAAGGCTCATGGGTTTGTATTCCTACGACATCATACCTGGCCTGGAGAAATTTACTAAATTGTTTTCATTTATTAAAGGCTAATAAGCAAATAAGATTCAAGGAAGATGGCAGGCAGCCTCTACTGCTTTCTGCCTCTTTTCTTTTTTCGCTGATTTGCTTCTTTAATACTAGAACTTCTCCATTTAATGACAAAATTATAGGAATGGAGTACAGATTAGTGGTTTCCAGAGGTAAGGAATGCGAGAGAGAAAAGGGAGGAAAGAATGTGACTGCAAACTAGTAACACAAGAGACATATTTGTGGTGACACAATAATTCTGTATTTTGGCTTTGGTGTTGCCTACATGAATACACATGTGACAAAACTGCATACAACAATACACACAAATACTTAAATGAGTGCATGTAAAACTGGTGGAATCTGAATATGGTCTGTGAATTGTACCAATGTCAGTTTCCTGGTTTACGTAAGATGTTACCACTGGAGGAAACCAGGTAAAGAGTACATAGAAGTTCTCTGTACCATTTTTGCAACTTTCTATAAAACCTACCATTATTTCAAAATGAAAAGTCAAAAGAAAATGAAAAGAGTTAAAAAGGAGGAATTATCATACCTGAGCTGATGCAGCTCATGCTGCCAGGAGAGGTTTTCCTGCCTGAGCTCCTCTTGCATAATTTGAAATGTTTTTTGCCTTATCTTGATACTCTTGAAGTTGACCCTTCATTGGACGTAACTCAGTGATCTCTTGGTTAATCTGTAAGTATTGCTGCTGCAGATTCAATTCCTTCAGCTTTAAGCAAAGGAAAAACAAAGAAACTGATTCATCACATCTGTTCACCCAGCTATGAGTCAGCAGCTTCTTACTAAGTTGAACATAACAACATGCCACCAGCACCTAAGAGTCCACTGATGACATATCACGACAACATGAATCTCTAAAATGGTGAAATGCATACAGCCAGGCTGGTGGAAATCACCCAAGGAACTGCCATCAAGGCAGTAGGGTCTGACCAGTCCTGCAATTTCTACTCTTTTTCCCCAGCCCTAAGGTCCTAAGTTGACTTTAGAGCTACAGTTCTGACATGGAATAGACTTAAGGGACCCTCAGCTTCACTGTGGGTGGCAACACCCTAGACCAAGAAGTGTGGCAATGAACTGGCTTTCCATTTAGTCATGAGCCTTAGTTATAGTTCTAAACTTTCTTACATGAATAAAATCTTAACTCTAGCTTAGCTGATGTTGAATATAAAGAAGACAGAGATACTCAGTGGTTAAGGACACTCCGGCTCTGGAGTTAGATATCCTACTACTGCTTGGGTGACCCTATATATGCTCCTCATATGTTCTGAGACTTAATGTTCCTCACCTATTAAATGAAGATAATTACAGTATCTTTTTCCTAAGAATATGAGAAGTAAATGAGAAAATTAATGTGTGTCACACATAGAGTTAGTTATGATAGACTTGCCTTTAATTAGCAAAACTGCCTATCTACATTTCATGTATATTTTCAAACTTTATCCCCAATGCTCATTAAAAGCTTACTAGTAAAAAATAATGTCAGGACAGCTTGGCAAAGATGGAGGCCTTGATCGCCCACCTCTTTCACCCACTCAGAAACATCACTAAAGCTACAATAAAGATGATTTTTTAAAAGCACAAAACACAAGAACATGAAAAACAATAGAGGAGTCAGCAGCAATACAATTAATTTTGGAAGCTGAAAAGCAGATGAATGAGTGGAACTGACTTAACATCTGAGAAAGTTAAATCTGAAGCTGGCAGTAAGAAAAGTCAAGAACCAACAGAACTGACTCTGCAGAATCTTCAAAAGACTCAGGAATTAGCAGCATTGGGCACCTCTGGAAAAGATGGTGATGGGGAGTAGGATGGAGGTGGTAGCTGAGATGAGGATTGGATGAAGGCTGTTTAAGAAACAATTTCATCCACAGATCCCCTCCTCAGTTCCACACTTTTTGCTTATTCCAACAGACAAATAGTTTTATTCTCTGGAGAAGGTCAAAGTGTCTCTGGACTATGGCACACTAGGCACAGTTGCAAGTAAGGGTGCTGTTCCAAAAAAGAATGATCATGTGAATATGCTTTCTGAAGGTTTGAAGTCTTTCCCCTACTCAGCCTGAAGAGTGCCAGTAAAAAGCCTTTTCCTTTCACATGGGAAATATGTCTTCTCTTAAAAATCCGATCAGCCCAAGAGGAACTAACTAGAGATACCAGCATGAGGATTGCCAACAATAAGCTCAACAAGATCACCGTGCAATGAAACTCAGTTGGCAAGTCCCACCACGAGCTTTTTAGACCCTCCCCTTAAATATGAAGAGTAGGCCGGGCTCGGTGGCTCAGACTGTAATCCTGTGCCTTGGGAGGCCGAGGTGAGTGGATTGCCTGAGCCCGCAGGTTCGAGACCCGCCTGGGCAACTTGGCGAGACCTCATCTCTACAATTAATCAAAAAATTAGCCAGGTGTGGTAGCACATGCCTGTAATTCCAGCTACTTGGAAGGCTGAGGCGGAAGGATCGCCGGAGCCCAGCAGGTCGAGGCTGCAGTGGCCAGGAGCGGCTACTGCACTCCAGTCTGGGCGGCGGAGTGAGACTCCAACTCAAAAAAAAAAAAAAAAAAAAAACATGAAGAGTAAACCAAAGATTAATCCTCACCTGAAAAATGGCTAACATTCAGGAAGGGATGAAAACCAACCAGAGAAGGTAATTTGGAAGAGATTAGCAGGGAGAAAATGTAATATATTCAATGATTTAAGAGAGTAAATTGTAAATCAGAAACATTATAGAACAAATTAAAAATTATGCCAGTCTCGGTGGCTCAGCCTGTAATCCCACGCTTTGGGAGGCCAAGGTGAGTGAATTGCCTGAGCCCGCGGGTTCGAGACCCGCCTGGGCAACTTGGTGAGACCTCATCTCTACAATAAATTAAAAATTAGCCGGGCGTGGTAGCGCGTGCCTGTAGTTCCGGCTACTTGAAAGGCTGAGCGGAAGGATCACCAGCGCCCAGCAGGTCGAGGCTGCGGTGGCCAGAGGCGGCCACTGCACTCCAGTCTGGGCGACGGAGTGAGACTCCAACTCAAAAAAAAAAAAAATTATAAGAAAAAACTCATTATAAGAAAATGTTTTTTAAAAAAAGACCACTATTATCTTTGAAAAGAGAAGTTAAAATTTATCCATGAGACAAGGGAAAAAAAAAAACCTTAGAAGTTAAGACTATGATGGCAAAAAATAAAGGCAATTTGGAGGTCAAAAGATGAATGTGAGAAAATCTTTCCAAAGTATAGCAAAAAGAACAGAAAAGATAAGAACATTAGAGAAGCAATCCAACAGATCCTACATCTAAATAACAGGATTTTCGGAAATAAGACAACAGAGAAAAAGGACAGGAAAAAAATGATTACAAAAAAAGCTTCAATGGAATTTCGAAAAACTGATGAGTATAACTTTTTAGATTCAAAGGACTAGTCAGCATGATGAAGGAAAACAGACCCAAAGTAAATAATGCTATCATAAAATTTCAGAACAGGCTGGGCATGGTGGCTCATGCCTATAATCCCGGCACTTTGGGAGGCTGAGGTGAGAGGATTGCCTGAGCCCATGAGTTCAAGACCAGCCTGGGCAAATTGGCAAGACCTCATCTCTACAATAAATCAAATAATTAGCTGGGCATGGTGGTGCATACCTGTAGTTCCAGCTACTTGGAATGCTGAGAAGGACCACCTGAGCCCAGCAGGTCGAGGCTGCGGTGGCTATGAGTGTGCCACTGGACTTTAGCCTAAGTGACAGAGTGAGACTCCAGCTCAAAAAAAAAAAAAAAAAAAATCAGAACAGGGAAGAAGGAAGGGAGAGTGGAGAAAAGGAGGGGAGAGGGGAAGAGATGGAAGAAATGGATTACATACATAGGATCAGGAATTAGAATAGCTTTAGCCTTGCAAACTACAGCATAAGCTAAAAAGCAATAGACCAATGACTTCACAATTTTGAAGAAAACTTATTTCCAGTTGAGAATTCTAAACTCAGCCAAACTCTCAATCAGGTATGAGAAATGAAAAGACATTTTAAATAAATTTCCCTCCCCTGTATCTTTTCTTAGGGAGCCACTGAATAATTTATTCCATCAAAACAATGGCACAAAACAAAGAAGTGGAAGACACAGAATGTAAGAAACAGGGGATCTAATATAAAAGACAGGTTAAGATAAATATTCAACAACGAAGAGAGTGTCCTAGGAGTACAGGGCAACTGGTTCATATAGGAGCAAATCAGAGGCTCCAGGAGAATTTTCTTCATGAGTATGAAATTGACAAGAATAAATATTTTGAGAGAAGATATAAGCAAATGGCAGTACATCTGGGGATAAATTACATTGATAAGTACAAAGAAAACCAAGTAACAACAAAAATACAATTATTAGCTCAAAGAACAGAAGGTGTTGAGAAAAATTAAAGTAACTTATCTCAGCTCTAGTAGCATTTGTAGTCATAAAAATGTAAACTCTGTTGATGTAACCAAAATTAAAATTAAATTACATCAGGAGAATGGGGAAGGAG
Source organism: Tarsius wallacei (assembly GCA_963574415.1). NCBI lineage: Eukaryota > Metazoa > Chordata > Mammalia > Primates > Tarsiidae > Tarsius > Tarsius wallacei. The sequence continues at coordinate 7,756 of CAUYQG010243830.1, forward strand.
TTGTGTATTGAAAATGTGCATACATACTGTGAGAGTAGAGGAAGTAATGAGGTCTAAACCCTGTTAGTGTAAAGAAAGTCAAAAGTTAATGCAACAAATGAAAAACCCAAAATGCAATATAAGCATAATGATTAGATACTAAGGAAATATTTTTTTTAAAAAGCTAAAAGGGTTGACAGAAAATTGCCTCAGGAGGAGAAGAAATGGGGTGGGGTGGTGCTATTCTTAGGTTTCCCCACCAAACACTGTAGAATTTAGTGACTAGTTATGTGCCATATAGTTTTATTTTTTAACCAACCCCTAAAATCAAATTTTTGTTTAGTTTTGATTTAAAGCAAAAACATACTCCTTACACAACCCACTCACTCCTCTCTATTCTAGATACTTTAAATGTTATTCTTAGAAAAGAACAGATCATCAGACAGCTGTGTGTCTGGGGTTACATTTTAATTTCTTGCTCTAGTAGTTATAGCAAATTCAACAGTTTTTTTGCTATGTGCATATATATCAAGGAACAGCTAAGCAAAAACCCTGTAAAACACTTTTTTTTAAAGAGAAGCCATAGATGTTTCATACCTATATTGTGTTCTCTTTATGAGAACACAGAAGAAATTTCTTATAGGCCTCAACACTTAAAGCATAACTATTCTTGTCTTGAGCAGGTGATTTTTCTTTCTTACTTTCTCCTAAATAAAAATACTGCAATTCATGTACATGGTTTTTTGACTCCTCTTTCTGATGGCTGACAGAAAGCTCAGAGCAAATTAATGGCCCCCTTTTCTAACAAAGTACAGGATATTGTGACTTCTCCGTGGAACACTAACCTTATTCCTGGTTTAATCTTCTTTCTGTCCTATCTTCATTTTCTCTTCTCAACCCCTTTTAATATATTTTATCTCAAGAAACTGTCTGTATCTTTATATGCTACCTCAAATCATTTTTAGAATGAGGTGATAAATACAGGAGCCACCAGAGATTTGCCCTCTGTTTAGTTAACCCTATGCTAAATACCACAGGATATACTAACAAGTATAAGACATGATACTTATCAGGAGTTTGCCATCTAATTGGGGAAATAAAAATAGTATATAGAGCTGGCTCACACCTGCAATCCAAGCACTTTGGGAGGCCAAGGCAGGAGGATTGTTTAAGTCTAGGAGTTTGAGACCAGCCTAGGCAACATAGTTGAGACTTTGTCTCTACAAAATAATCAAAAATTAGCCAGGTATGGTAGTATTCGCCTGTAGTCCCAGATACTTGGGAGACTGAGGTGGAAGGATTGCCTAGGTTCAGGAGATCAAGGCTGCAAGTAAGCCATGATCCTGCCACTCAGTCCAGCCTGAGTGACAGAGTAAGACCCCCAACTCAAAAAAAAAAGTAAGAATGAAAAGAGAGAAAGGAGAGGGAGATTTGAGACATGCACAGAGAGAAGATGACCACAAGAAGACAGAGATAGAGATTGGAATGATGCATCTACAAGTGCAGGAATGCTAAGGAGTGAGCCTAGGAGTGAATTCTCCTTCAGAAACTCCAAAAGGAGTCAACTTTGCCAACACCTTGATTTTGAATCTCTGGTTTCCAGAACTGGGAGAAAATAAATTGCTGTTATTCTAAGCCATCTCGTTTGTGATACTTCATTATGGCAGCCCTAGAAAACCAATACACCCCCAGGGCTCTGTGGTTCCCAAGCTTTAGACTATAAGTTTCTTCCTTCATGACTCTGACCCCCAGAACCCCCTCTAGTACCAGATCTCTTATTCAGCCTGTGGCAGTCAACCACCAATATAGATCCAGTGACCCTTGCTTCCTGGGGTTCATACCCTTATGTAGTCCCCTCCCGCACTAAATAGGGCTGACCTGTGTGCCAATAAAATACTACACAAGTGACAGGTGCAATTTCCAAGATTAGGTTTTTGTTTGTTTGTGAGATGGGGCCTCCCTCTGTAGCTCAGGCTGGACTGTGCTGGCATGATCATGGCTCACTGCAGCCTCGACCTCTGGGGCTCAGGTGATACTCTCACTTCAACCTCCGAAAAATAAAGAAAGAAACTATAGTGTATAGAAGTTAAACACATACACACATTCACAAAACAAGGCAATACGGAACAAATGATATGAAAAGAACTAGTGAAGCTCAAACAAAGGCAAAAGATAAGCAATCATGAAAAGTAACCAGAGGATTTGAGCCCTGGAATAAACTTTAAACAGTGGAAAATATTCATTCAAAAAGGGAAAGCAATTGGGAGGGCATTTTGGCTGAGGAAGATAATATGGGTAAGTAGGAAGTATCAGATATGAGTATTGCATACTGACTAGATAGTTTGGCTGGAATAAAGGGTATGAATAGGGAGCAGTAAAAGAGAAGGTTGGAACTGTAAGGACAAATGATAGAATCTTAAATGTTAGACTAGGGAGTTTGAAGGCTAAGCTTATTCTAAGTGACTACAACTTATAAAGGTTTGTGAGTAATGCAGTAATAAGAAAGTGGAGTTTCAGAAAGACTCCTTCAGCCAAGGTACACAACGTATACTGAAGAGGTCATAAACTGGAAGCAACAGTTTGAAAGTAAAGTGTTAGTGATCATCTTAGGATATTCAAGATGGAAAGGAAAGATATTTGAAGCACATGTGAATAAAGGAGCAATAGATCTTGATGGCTAAATAAAATAAAATAGACCATGATAAGCCTTGGAGAACAGAAGACTATTACTATGAATTATATAAACACAGAAATTTTCAAAGCTAACTTGGCTAACTGTAAATATCCAGCAGACAAAAATGTGGAACTGGGGTTGGGAGATCTGAAGTTTAGTTCCTAGTATTTGTAATAGATAATACTAAAGTAATCCACCGAAAGAAAAATAGTCAGTTAACTCAAAAATCTATCCTAATAGCTCCAGGAAAAAGATTGTGACTCAGAATGTAATCAATACCAGCATACCACAAATTACAACTTTGAAGTATATACTGTCCTGATGAAGCAAAATGCACTTGCATTCTGAAAGGACTGACAAAAGGCCAAGCTCTTAGGGCAAGTCAGCTGAACTCAGATTATCTTTAAAAATATAAAGAAATATGCATAATTTATGTCAAAACCATAACTGAATTCAGATTACAAAAGAGAAAATGTTGTCTATAAATATTGGATATTAAGTTAAATAGGAATTAACATATTACCTAAAAAGATAAGGAAAAATTGACTCTATGATTAGAGGAAATGATCTTTTCACTATAATTAGTTTTTTTTGGGGGGGGGGT
>CAUYQG010243831.1:0-16434 GCA_963574415.1 Tarsius wallacei
CCACACCCGGCTAATTTTTTGATTTATTGTAGAGATGAGGTCTTGCTTGCCCAGGCGGGTCTCGAACCCGCGGGCTCAGGCAATCCACTCACCTCAGCCTCCCAAAGGCGCGGGATTACAGGCTGAGCCACTGAGCCCGGCTTCACTCTCACTTTTATTCAAACTCTCTCCCAACATTCAGGAATATTGTTTTTCATCAAATCCTCTAAGACCTGTGCTCTATGCCATTTGGAATTATTGCAACCTTTTTGTCACACTTGGTCACCATGAATTTGCTTCATACCTCATTTGACTGTAACGTAGAGCATTAAAGCCATGTTTTGTTTCACATGAGACTACCAGCACTTCCAGTTGTCCTCACAAAATATGACCTCCTTATATTTTCTACAAGTATTGTCATCACTGAATACTTAAGAAGTCATGAGTCAAAAGGGCAAGTAGCTGCACTGTCAGCAATTTTCTTCCACAAACGTTGACATGCTATATATAAAAATAGAAATGAGTCATTTTCTATTACTTATATTATGCTTCTTGAATTTGTTTGCAAAAGAAAAAAACACAGGAGCAGACATTTCTCATGAGGAGTGCGTACTTGAAATGTACTTGGCAGTAAGCACATGAGAACACAGTAGCTGATGTCATGTATCACAACTGTTCACAAACACTAGAAGCATCATGTATATGAACTTTTTACATATGGAAAATTGTGAAGACTCCTGCTGTGCTGTTCCTTTTGGGAAGCAGGCTGGTATGTAGTGTTTAATTAAGTATTTTAAAACCATCTTTTTGTAGGTCTGTTCCACTTTAGCTAAAGTTATGACAGCTTGTCTCTGTTAGTTTAAAAAAAGAAGCCATAGTTTATTCTCTCTCTTCTCTGTCTCTTTTGCAAATACAGAATATTAGCATTTTAAAATAAAGTGGCCTATTTTATAAATGTAGAAAAGCTAATTCTAAATATGTTAATTTGATGTGTTTTCAATGTAAACAGACATGTAAAATAATTTGGTTAAAATCCATCTTTTAGTTTTACAATGATTTCAATAATAACGTATTATTATTAAAATAAGACCACATTCTCTGCCACTGTTTGGAACAATCACAGCTTGGAAGAAATCACCACATAACTAGTTGTTTCATCTTTAATTGTTAAGTGAATTGCCTTTCCAAGTTATCTAATGTATCCAAAAAAATCTCCCTGGAAAGACTACAAACAATTTTTATTATTTTCTTATACTATTTCTGTGTCACATTTGTCATTGGGGAAGGAAAATCATATTCAGCATTTCTCTTTTTCTTTTCCCCACTCATACTCCACCATAAACTTGAAAACTAAGCTAAATAATGAGTTGGTTCAAATCTTACTTGAAATATAAACACATTATTCTCACAAGATAAATCCCGAGTTTAAAATTCCATTATCTTGTATAAAAATTATTTTAATTCAGTTTTGGAAAAACACATGTAACTTATAGATATGACCTATAATTTTTTTCCCTCGACTTTTGTGTTTGGCAGGCGTTCATAGACTTTGCCAACACTATTAAAAGATATATTTTAATTTAATAACTACAATTTGATAATTAGCTGGAGTCACATTTCAAAGTGCAATTGATATGATTTGGTTAAGTCAACCTGTATTTTGGAAAATACAATACAATCACATAGATACTGGTTTTGTGCCTCTTGTCTTCACATTCATACTTTTACCTTGAACTCCTGAGATGTAAAATTTTTGATATTCTGCCACAATCTACCAGCCCCAAGACATCACTGTAATCTTTGGAAACATTTTTCCTCAAATTCTAGTCCTTAACAAAAAAAAAAAAAAGAAAAAAAAAGAAAGAAAACATTTTAAAGGCACTGAGAAAAATCCAGGGCTTACAAACTGGTTTCAGCAACTTCAACTTGTGCAAGACCCCATGTTTGTGAAAACAACCCAGGAATCTTTGAACAGGATGTAATCAACCTCCGATCTGCTGAGAAACACTGCAGAAATGACTTCAGCTGCCAAAAATAATAATGTCGTTTACAAGCAGCTCTTCCTATGTCTAAGGAAGAACTAGTCACACATGCGAGTTTTTGCTGGCTTTGGAAGAACAAGCAAGGAAAAAGACAAATCCCACCTACCCTGCCCTAAAATACACAGTGAGTCTCAGAGCCCCGCGGAAGATGTAGCTCTTTCCTAAAGATGCTGGCAATGTCGAGGAAGACGTGTATCCACAAAATTCCAAATGGTAAGTGACCCAGGATAAAGGGATTTTATTTGGCAGCAAATCTGTGCTGTCACTTTCCCTCCGTAGCCAAGCTGCCCTGTCTTATGAAGGCAGAGCTGTTAAATTCCTCTTAGTCATCAGCCCCAAACCCAATTTTTTTCTTTTTTCTTTTTTCAAAATACAATCTGGCACCTTCCCTTAAAGGACATCAGGAGCTATGGAGGGAACATTTGCAAGTGATCCCTTAGATAAGTTCCATCATAAAAGACCTGCACCTACCTTTGTCAAGCCTTGGCTGTTCAGTCCGCATGGGCTGGATGAGAAAAAAGATTCTGTATGATGGCTTCTCTAAATTTACCAGAAAGAAAGGACCAGGGATGCTTGTCCTTTAAGTGTCTCTAAACATGGTTTGCATAGCTGGATCTCAGCTTATCTGTGCCTTTCGGCTTTCGCTTCCATACATGGATCTGTTCCCAACAGTAACTCCAAGCTGTCGAAAAGAAGCTATCTGGCAGCTCTTCGCTTCATCCAACACATGGATGATAAAAATACACATATAGCAATCCTTCCAGCCAGGCCCATTTCCTACCCTGTGATCCTGCCACTATGTGTTTTTTGCGAATACACTTCTGAGATTGGCATTTCTACTCTCCAAATGTTTAGAGTATGATCAATTACTACCTGATTCCCACATAGATCTTTTAGGGTGTGGGTTTGCTTAGTTGCTGAAAACAGAGACAGTTAGGGTTCCTTACCAGGGTCTTCATCCTTAAAGCTTTCAATGGCAGCATGTATATGGGACCTGTGAAGTGTTTAATGACCGAATGAATATATAAAGAAACAGCTGAACAAACGAATACCATCGTAATAACATTGTATGTGACTGACTAAATACATACTTACCATATCTATTAAATTGGGCATAGTTCTTAACACTCTGGATTATTTGTCTTAAAGGAAAAAATTGCAGAGGGCCAACGTAACCAAAATCTCTAAGAGAAAAGGAACTATTATTTTAAAATAGCTTCTCATTTAGGGTATTGTGGCAGTTCTTTAAGCTACTATCTAGCACATGGTTTGAGATTTACACTTCTTTTAATGTAAAAGAATATAAACCTGAATAGAATACTCATGATTATTACATTTGTCAATTGTCAGGGATAGCTCAAATGACACATAAATGTGACCTAAATCTTAGGCAGGGATAAATTCTGCTCTACATAGTAGAAGGAGTTATTCCCTTAGGATGTTACTAAAATTCTGCTGAACCCTTCAGTTCTTTTGAAATTTAGTTTCTCATTTTAAAAATTTATCTTTCTTACCCCCCGCCCCTGCCCCAGCTTATTATTCATGTGTAACAAGAAGTCACAATATTGAAAGAAGAGGGAATTTCCAAATACCAATTTTCCATTGATTAGTTATTTTTTTCAAAATCCTGTTAAAACGCTTATGGTTCTCCTATTTGAAGAAGTAAAAATCAATTTGAGGCATAATTCATTTTGTTGGATTAGGAATAGAATGAGTTTGCTTAAAATATTGCAGCAGAAACAGGAAGGGGACAGTCAAAGCAGGATTGACAAAATGATAAATGTTGCAGGTGGTTGATAAATACATTGGGGGTTCATTAATATATTATGTATGGTAAAAATTCCCTGAAAATTGACCAAAGAGAAAAAAGAGTACAAACAAACAGATGTGTGAAAAAGGAAAAGGTACAAAATGAATGTATTAATGGCAAGTTTGAGGAATCTCAGATTTGAGTAATCTCTGTGCAGAAATACTAAGACCAGAACAAGAAAGGGCAAAATCATGTGTGTGTGTGTTGTGTGTATGTGTGTGTGTGTGTGTGTGTTTTAATTTAAAATATTTAGACATTCCAATCTCCTCCTCTTTACCTCCAATCAGAGCTATTTTATGTAATATTAATTTATACCTAATGAAAATTAAGATATGCTATTTTAAAACTGTACCTTATGTAGCTCAGTGCTAGACATGGTAGATGGCCTCTTTACCCAGGAGCCATTCAATATCCTCTCTTCTCTTGCCTTTTCTACTTTAGAAGTAGAGTAAACCCTGTCCTACTGTCTCTTGTAGTTGGGGATGGCCACATAACACGGTTCTGGCCAAGCAGGGTCAACAGGAGTCCCCTGGGTAGAACTTTAGGAAAGCTCATATATTTATCTGTTTAAAAAGGAACAGGCCCAGCTTTTGCCGCTTTTGTCCGTGCACTCCGTCTACCTACTGCTTCTGAGAGAGCAAACTTGAAGCCTGAAATTGCAGCACTCAGTTGATCACCAGGAGAGGACAAGCACAAGGACAAAGTCTACAAGGTAAGGTAGAGGGAGCAGATAGGAAGAACTTTAGTTCTTGCCAGTATTATTCAGTTGCTATAGCAACCCTGTATGGCCCCTCTACTCTTTTAGTCATGTGAGAAAAAGCTGTAGTTATACAAGATTCTAGATTTTAAACTCAGGACTCAAAGGGCTATACTCTTTTCTGGCTCTGTTACTAACTGTGTGACATTGACCATTTCACAGAGTTCTATTTCCTCTTCTTACTCAAGAGAACACTTGACCTCCTTAGCCTAGAATTATCCTATGAAATAATGTATGTTATATATCTTCATGCATTGTAAGGGAGTACATCAATGAAAAGTGTTGCTTATTTAATATACCAGGTGTTTGATACGCAAGGTACATGGTAACTCTGCAGTTAAATAGAACAGTGTTCAGGAGTCTGCTTTGTGTTCAAAGAAGAATTTGCAGACACTTACTTTGACTGGCTTAGCTTCAAACCTCTTGTGGAATTTTGCTATGATGTTAGGAACATCCAAGATAGGTTACGTTTGTATATTTCAAATTGTGTTTGCCCATTCTGGCTTGGTCAAATTGAGTTGATGTGTTCCTGGTGAGATTTGCTGTGGCAGTGGGCCAGTTTCCTGCTTCACCTCGGATAGGCAGTACTCTGTTAAAAGGAAGAGCTCGGGAAGACAGCTAGGCTCACTCACCACCAGAACACCCGTGCCACTGGGAAGGCTCAGGAGATGCATTTCTATTCCGCTCTTTCCCAAATTCAAAGGCTGCTGTGGGGCTGATGCATAGGAAAAAATATCCTGATAAAGAGATTAAAGTTCTATCATGTTTCCGAAGAAAGAGGTTAAAAGATTTCCTCTGAGACTTGTAAATGCAAAACAGTAGGATTTAATGCATTGACATCCATTTGCTTAACTCTGGGGAGATATTGTACAGTTCTTCTGGGCATGCTGTTTCACGATGGTATACTACAGGCTGTTTCTTTCAGTGGTATGGTCTGCACCTTCCCCCACAGAAGTTGTACCCAAATTTACATGCAATCTACCTTTGTCTGACAGAAGTACCTATCCTCAGTCTTTTAAGATTCAGCTTAGTGTTTCTTCCTTTGTTGTACTTTCCCCCTACGGAAAACAAGCCTTAACACTAGTTTGCTGAAGAAAAAAAAAATGAATAACTATTAGTTACCTCTCAACTAGTGATTATTAGCCTGGCAACTCTTCCTGTTGCATAAAACATAAGAATCTCAAGTATACCACTGCCCATTTGGGTAGAGACTGTCAGCTAAAGACAGAAAACAGGGTGTCCAAAATGATCAATATTGTCCTAATTTAGCTGGGCAGATTGTCTAAAGTTTCCATTTTCCCAAGGCAGTGGACCACTGTGTTAATACAGGTCATTAACATTGCCTATCTGGCTCAAATTATTAGCATGATTGAGATAAATGAGGATTGTAGTCTTTAAAAAGGCCACAAATATTCAGTTCTTAGTGATTTACATTTTTTCTTCCTTTGTCTAAGAATATGGGAGGTCTTTTAGGGAAGACTAGTTAAGCAATTCAGCAAGTTTTCAAAGAACTTAAAGGTGAATAAATAGTGAAATATTTATTCTATCTTTCAAGATTGAAATAAATTATATTTAACAAATAAGGACAGATATTGAAGCAAAAGATTCCTACGCTCATTTTTCTTTTTGAATTTAATTTTCTACACCAGTATTATAAGGCTCAGTGGCTGAAACAAAACAAAGGTAATATATCACCAGGCCTCAAGTCTTGGTTGTTTGCAGAAAGAGTGTAGATAAAGACTAGAAATGAGAAAGAGATTAAATGAAACTTCTAATTACCCTTGAAGAACTAGCTAAAAAGTCATCTCTTCTATTTCTGTTATTTTTTCTTGACATGCCTCCAGCCCCATCATTGACTCAAGAAAGTTCCCTTAGCACAATGTCTAGATTTTTTTTGCAAACTACTTTATTGAGATATGATCCACATACCACACCATTTACCAAGTTAAAGTGTAGAATTCAGCAGTTTTTAGTATATTCATTGACATGCACAACCATTATCATGGTCATGGTTAGAATATTTTAATAACCTCCTTCTTTCTCCTTCCTCCCCAGTCCTAAGCAATCACTAATCAACTTACTGTCTCTAAAGCTTTCCCTATTGTGGACTTTCATAAATATGAAATCATATAATATATAGTCTTTTGTGACTGGATTCTATCACTTACCATAATGTTTTCATCCATTTGTAGCATGAATTTCTTTATGGCTAAATAATATTTTGTTGTATAGATGGACCATATATAGCTTGTCCATTCATCTGTTAATGAATGTTAGAGTAGTTTCTACCTTTTGGCTATTATGAATAATGGTACTATAAACATTCATGTACAAGTTTTTGTATAGACATATGCCATTCATTTCTTTTGGTTATATGACTAGGAGTAGAAATGCTGGGTCATATGGTAACTGTAGGTTGAATCATTTGAGAACTGTCAAATTATTTTCCAGAGCAACTGCATTATTTTACATTCACATTAGCAGTTAACGAGAGTTTAATTTCTCTACATGCTCACCAACATTTTTTGTTGCCTGACTTATTGATTTTTGCTCTTCTAGTGCATTTGAAATGGTGTTTCATGCTGGCTTTGATTTGCATGCCCATTATAACTAATAATTTTGAGCAACTCTTTATGCGCTTATTGGCCATTTGTATGTCTTCCTTACAGAAATGACCTTTTGAAGAACAAAAGATCTTAGTTAATTTTTTTAACCATTCTAAATTTGATAAAGTCTAATTTATTCTTTATTTCTCTTGTTCATGCTTTTGATGTCATATTTGAGAATCTGAGAAGCAGTCATAAATATTTACTCCTATGTTTTCTTCTAAAGGTTTTATAATTTTAGCTCTTACATGTAGGTCTTTGATCCATTTTGTATTACTTTTTGTATATGATGTGAGACAGGGAGCAAATGCCATTCTTTTGCATGTGAATAACTGGTTGTCTCAACATCATTTGTTGAAGATTATGCTTTTTTCCATTTATTGAACTTGCCACCCCTGTTGAAAATCAATTGGTCATAGATGTATGTGTTTATTTCGGTATGCTCAATTCTGTTCCATTGATCTATGTGTCTATACCAATGCCAGTAACTTATTGTTTTAATGACTGTAGATTGTAGAAAGTTTTGAAATTAGGAAGCATGAGTCTTTCAACTTTCTTTTCTTTTTTTTTTTTTTTTGAGTTGGAGTCTCATTTTTGTTGCCCAGGCTGGAGTGCTGTGGCACATTCACAGCCCCCACAGCCTTGACCTGCTGGGCATAGGCGATTGTTCTGCCTCAGCCTTCCAAGTAGCTGGAACTACAGACACATGCTACCACACCTGGCAAGTTTTTGTGATTTATTGTAGAGACGAGGTCTCCCCAAGTTTCCCAGACTGGTCTCGAATCCCCAGGGTCAGGTGATACTCTCGCCTTGGCCTCCCAAGGTACTGGGATTACAAGCTGAGCCATCGCGCCCAGAGGAGTCTTTCAACTTTCAAGATTGTTTGGATATCTGGAGTTCTTTGCAATTTAATGTGAATTTTAGAACCAGGTTGTCAACTCTAAATAATGTTAGCTATGATCTTTATAAGGATTATATTGAATGAGTAGTTCAGTTTAGGGAGTATTGCTATCTTAACAATGTTAAATCATCTATGAACACGAAATGTTTTCCCATTAATTAGATCTTCTTTAATTTCTTAATGTTTTGTAATTTTTAGAGTATAAAGTTTGTACTTCTTTTATTTAATTAATCCTAGGTATTTTTAGTGTAATTATGAATAGATTATTTTTCTTAATTTCATTTTTATATAGTTTCCTGCAAGTTTATAGAAATACAACAGATTTTTTTGTATTGATTTTTGTATTCTGCAACTTAAATAAATATATTGATTAGTACTAATAGTTTCTAGTGGCTTTCTTAGGAAGTTTTATATACAAAATCATGTCATCTACAAATAGTGCTAGTTTTACTTCTTCCTTTCCAATTTTGATGCTTTTTCTTTTTCTTGCTAATTGTTCTGTGTAGAAGCTCCAATACAATGTTGAATAAAAGTGGTGAAAGCAGACATTTTTGTCTTGTTCTTGATCTTAAAGGGAAAGCATCTAGCCTTTTTTTCCATCAAGTATGATTTTAAGTGTGGGATTATCTTAGATGCCTTTATGATTTTGAGGAAATTTCTTTCTATTATTAGTTCATTGAGTTTTTTTCTTTTCTGTTTCTTCTTTCTTTTTAAGTCATGAAAATGTGTTGGATTTTGTTGGATGCTGTTTTGGCATCTAATGAGATTATCATATAATCTTTGTTTTTTAATTATACTGCTATGATAGATTATATAAATTGATTCTGGGATATTAAACCAAACTTGCCATTCTGGGATATATCCCATTTAGCCATGCTTTATAATCCCTTTTATATTTCTGAGTTCAGTTTACTAGTGTCTTGCTGAGGAATTTTTGTGTACATATTCATAAGAGATATTGGTCTATAGTTTTCTTTTCTTGAGATTTTGCTGCCTGGTTTTTGTATCAAGGTAAAACTGGCTTCATAACATGCTTTGGGAAGTCTCTCTCAGTATATGTTTTCATGAAAAATTGCTATTCATTCTTTAAATGTTTTGTAGAATTCATCAGTGAAGCCTTACGGGCCTTTGCTTTATTTTTTTTAAATGAGTAGTTTGAATTCAAATTCAATATTTTAACTTGTTATGGATCTATTCAGATTGTTTATTTCTACTTAAGTCACTTTGTATCTGTCCTGAAATTTGTCCATTTAATCTGAATTATCTACTTTGTTGGCGTGTAATTGTTCTTAGTATTCCTTTTAATGTTTTTTTATTTTTGTAAGATCACTAGTAATATTCCCTCTTTCATTTCTGAATCTTAGAACTTGAGTCTTTTTTTTTTTTAGGCAATCTAGTTAAGCATTTGTCAATATATGCTTATAAATACAACATCTTCTTAATGGGCTGGCTCTTTATCATCATAAATTTCCTTATTTAATTGAATTAACACTTTCTGTTTCAAAATCTATTTTGTTTAAATTTGAATCACCACTCCAGGTTTCTTGTGGTTGCTGTTTTTAATATACATCATTCTTATTGTTTTACTTTCAATCTAATTATGACTTTAAATTTCAAGTGTGTCTTCTTTCAACAACTATATATGGATCACCTTTTCTCTTATTTTTTTCAAATAAAGCCTGACAATCTCTGTCTTTTGATTGAATAGCATAATTCACACACTTAGTGTTATTATTTATATATTTGGATTTACATCTTACATTTATTTTTTTGTTTTCTATAGGTCTCTTGTCTTTTTTGTTCCTCTATTTCTTTTTACTGCTTTCTTTTGCTTTAAGTGCTTATTTTCTAATATTGCATGTTAATTTCTTTAATTATATTCTTGAGTTTATTTTTTGTTGTTGCTCCAGAGTTTGCTATATACATCTTAACTAATCAGAATTAGCTTCAGGTTTAAACTAGCTTAGTTCTAGCAATATATAGCTTTATTCTCTTTTCTCTCTTTTGTGTATTATTTTATGTATTGATTTTTAAAAATTGATTCTGTTAATGTTATAGAACCCAACATATGTTGTTATCATTATTATTTTGCCTTATGTAATCATTTTCTTAGCCCATTGCATGTGTGCTCTCACTACTACTTTTGTACTATTATCAGCAAATATATTACACACATATAATCAGCTGTTCATTATATGCTAAAATATAAAATATTATATATTTTTCTCTTTAAATCAGTCAGGAGAAAAGTGAAATTGCTGTCTCTTTTATAATTACATAATTAATTTTACTGATATTCTTTGTGTGACTTCACATTATGATCTGGTGTCACTCTCAGTATAAAGAATTTCTTTGAGCATTTTTTATAAAGTGAACCTGCTAGAAACACATTTTTCTCAGTTTTTGTTTATCTGGCATAGTCTTTAATTTGTCTTATTCTTTAAAAGTAATGCATTGGTTTTCTCTTGCTGTTTTCACGATTTACCCTCATCTTTGATGATTACCATTTTTATATGATGTGTCTGATTGGAGATCTCTTTACTCTTATCCTACTTGGAGTTCACTGAGGTTATTGTTTGTCCATAAATGTAAGAAGTTTAAGCTACTTTATCTTCAAATATAATTTTCTTCTCTTTTCTCTGTCTTCTTTCTGTGATACTCCCATTCTGTGTATATTGATGCTCTTAATGGTGTCAGATTTCTTTGAAGCTGTGTTCATTTTTTTCATCCTTTTTTCTCTGTTTTTCAGCTTACCTAATTTCTATTAAACTTTTTCCAGCTCATTAATTCATTATTCCTCCATTTCAAATCTAATGTTAAGCCTTTTTAGTAAACTTTTTGTTTCAGTTATTATATTTTTCTTCTCCCTAATTTCCGTTTGGCTCTTTTAAAAATTTTGATGTTTTTTCTTTTTCTGAAGCCAGGAGCATTCCTCCAAGTTGTTTGATTTCCCAGTTCTCTTACACAAACTAACTGGATTGCAAACTAGGCTTATCTTTATTAGATCATGAAACTTCTCCCAGTATTCTTTTACCACAAGCTCCACTGTTTTTGAGAATGCCTTTAGACTTAAACTTCTTCATGCTTTTTTGAAAATGAAGTCATTTCCTTTGGGAAGAATTTAGAGCCATCTATTTTATTGCTTACTTCTCCTCCCAGGCAAAATCTCTTAGTTAAAGTTCTAGAGCAATGTGTGGGGACATGGGCAAGATTCTCTGAGTGACACCTTAGTTGTTTTAGCAACTAAGAACTTGGTGGATGGAAGGAGGACTATAATCTGAGGTTACTCAGTTTAGTTCCTCTGGTGTAGAAAAATTATCACTTCAAGAACTGAGGCAAAGGTAATAAGAGTGTGTATTCTCTGCAGGTAGACCCTGTATTCCATGAGTGCAGATTGGGAAGAGAAGGGGGACTCCTACACTTTATCATATATGTCCAGGACTTAGCCTCAGCAATAGGAACTTGTGGGCAGAATGAGAAACACTGAAGTACTGCTTCTCCTGAGGAAAAAAATCCTTCTATATGGAGAATGGGAGAGGCAGAAACCCTGCATTCTGGGCCCCAGAAGTCTGGAGTGAAAGCTTTACTCTGATGAGCTGGGTAGGGAGAGAGAGGGAGCATTCTTTGCTCAAGTACCATAAATTTTTTAACTTTCTTACTGAATTTTCAGAGATGCTTTTGTTTTTTGGAATTAATGTTTATTCATTTTTTGTTTGCTCTTAGAACAACTTCCAGGGACATTAAAAAATATTTTTTTAAAATCAGTTTTCATTGGGAGGTGAGTCACTGGAACTCCCAATGCTGTCATGCCAGAATTTGATCTTGCCAAGACTTCTATTATAACACATAGCAGGCTAGATATATGGACTGAAATCCTCAAGGGCAAAAAACACGTCTTTCTCATTTTCAGATCCTAGAGCATAGGATAATCCCTGACATGTGCTAGATGCTTAATTAAATTTTGTTGACATGCTCTTTAAAAAGCATACATATGTCTTTATTTTTACATTTTGATGTCTTCCAAGTGGTTGTATTTTCACTATTTAATTTTGTCACCAAATTTTGTTTTCCCTTGCAAATGAAATAAAGAGTCAGGCAAGTAAAATGATTACCATGCACAGTAAGCCAGTGAGTTCTTCAAAAGACATAGCCACTTGCTTTTTCTTTTGTTGTTGTTGACATCTTCTCTACCTCCCCCAATTTATCTTTCAGATAAATCATGAGTCAGATAAATCTGTTTCCTAAACAGCAGGAGTACCAATACTTGCTGTATGTATCAAGGCCTGAAAATTATTCTCCTCCAGTGCAAAAATTATAAGGAAAATGTTTTCTATGACTCTCAACACAGTTGTTGTTCAGGTTGAAGTTAGACAACTCCTAAAATTGGAAGCATATCACTCTTTCTTAAAAAAGTTTGCTTATCTAAGGATATCTTTTCCCTAGCCACTGATATATTTCTACAATTTTCACTTGTCTATATTGGTTCAAAAAAGATTGGATAATCTAGCCAGAGGAAGTTGCAACTAAGAATCCCACTCAATGCAAGTAAAATGACTAAAATATTAATTGCCAGAGAAAATCTAAGTAAAGGTTTATTTGGCCAAAGCTTACCTTTTTTTCACCTTACAAGTGAAGCAGATGGCTATTAAAATGGAGCTAAAAAGGTACTGATGGTCCCATATCAAAGCTGTTCTTGAGACCACCTAAGAAAATAATGCAGCAAAGATTATTATTATATCAGCTTCTATTTTTATAATGAACAATTAACTTTTAAGAGTTACCCTATTTCCAGGTTGCAGTATACATCACTGCCAGTTTAAGCAGTCCAAAACATGCTTTTATCATGTTCCTCTATCTGTCCAGACTACAGAATTCCTTCCTCTTCTGAATTTTTAAAAAATCTTTGTTTTTGCAAATTTTGGGTTGTTGTGAGTAGTGTTCCACATTATGGATATACCATAGTTTCTTTAACCATTCACCTACTGAAGGAAATCTGAGTTGTTTTCAGTGTCTAGCAATTACAGATAAAGTTGCTATGGACATTTGTGTACAGGTTTTCGTGTGAACAAAACTATTTCTCTAGGATAAATGCCCAAGAGTACAATTGTTGGGTTATGTGATGGCAGTATGTTTAATATTTTAAGAAACTTCCAAACTGCCTTTCAGAGTGGCTGTATAATTTTATATTCCCACCAACAATTTATGAGTCATCAAGTATTTCTACAACCATGTTATAAATTATTTTAATAGGTGTATAGTCAAATCTCATTATGGTTTAATGTGCATTTCCCTAATGGCTAATGATTTGATCACAAGTTTATGTGCTTATTTGTCATATTCTCTTTAATAAAATATCTATTTTTTCTCATATTTTAATTGGATTTTTAAAAATTGTTAATTTTAAGAGTTTTTAGATATTAGTCTTTTTAAAGACATATCATTTGCAAATATTTTCTCCCTGCCTTTAGGTTATCTTTTTATTCATTTGGCAGTCTTTCACAAAGCACCAATTTTCCATTTTGTAAAGCCTAATTCTTCTATTTTATAGTTCATGAATTAAGTTTTGGTGTCAAATTTAAAATTTTTTTGCCTGGCTTAAATCTTAAAGATTTTTTTTCTAAAAGTTTTATAATGTTATGTCTTATATTTAAGTTTATGGTCCATTTTGAGTTAATTATTTGTAAGGCAGGGTAAATTAGCTTCAAAAATTAATTGAAAAGTGCTGCATCACTTTTCAATTTTTACGGCAGAAATTGTGTAAAATTGATGCCAAATTTCCTACAAGTATTGTGTAGAATTTTTCAGTGAAATCATGTGTGCTTATAGATTTCTTTCTTAGTAATCTTAAAATTATGTTTTCAATTTCTTTAGTAGTTACAGGGTTATTCAACTTATCTTTTTATGTTTGTTTGTTTTGGATGAGTTGTGATAATTTGTGTTTTTCAAATAATTGATCTTCTTTGTTGGTGATATTGTTTAGTCCTTTTATATCTTTGCTGGTTTTTTCTCTAGTTGTTCTGTCAACTAGAGAATTGAAGTCTTCAACTATAGCTATTGACTTGTCTGTTTCTCCTTGCAATTCTGTGAGTGAGACTTTTCTTTACATATTTTGCTCTTAGATGCATATACATTTAGGATAGCAATGTTTTCTTGGTCAATTGACCCTTTTATTATTGCATAATGGCATTTTCTGATTCTGATAATTTTCTTTGCTTTGACATCTATGGCACCTGAAATAATTATAACCACACTTACTTTCTTTTATGACAAGTATTTATCCATCCTTTACTTTTGAGCTGCCTATATTGTTATACTTGAAGTGAGTTTCTTGTAGTCAGGATCATGTATTTTAGCCACTTCTGTCAATCTCTGGCTTTTAGTTGGCATATTTAGAACATTTACTTCATTAATGCATTGATGTATAGATATGTTAGAGTTTAAGTCTATCATTTTAGTTTTAGCTTTCTATTTGTTTTCTTTTTATTCATTTATTCTGTTTTTTTCTACCTTCCATTGCATTTATTAAAATTTTTAAAGAATTAATTCCATTTTGCTTTATCTTTAATGTTTTGAATGTATTTCTTTGTATTGTTGTCTTTATGGTTGTTCTAGGCATTATATTATATACAGATAACTTACGACAGTGTACTAATGTCAGCATTTTACTTGTTTGCACAAAATGTGGAAGCTTTCCCTTTCTTTATGCCTTTTTACACTCCCATTCTATATTACAATTATCTAAGTACTTTCTTTACATTCATTTAAAACAACATCAGACAGTTTTATAAATTTTACTTCAACTATAAAACATAATTTAGATAACAGAGTGGGAGAATATAAAACTACTGAAATATTTTTGATTGCCAAGTCCTTCTTTCTTCCCTGATATTTAAAAATTCCTTTGTTAAAATTATCTCCATTATGCTTTGAGAATGTTAAGCTGTTCTTTTAGGAGAAGTCTACTGGCAAAAATTTCCCCTACTTTTATTTTATCTGATAATATATTGAGTTCTCCTTCATTTCTGAAATATATTTTTACTACTATAGGATCCTGGCTTAAGAATTTATTTCCTACATCTCTTGAAAAGTGCTCTACCATTTCTGCCCATTCTCTGTAGTTTCTGGTGAGAAATCTACTGTCATTCAAATAGTTTTCCCTTTATAAGTCAGGTGTCATTTCTCTCTCACTACTAGCAATAATTTTTAAAAATAGGTTTGGCTATATTGTAACTTTCTTTAGATTTTTTGAGATGATTCTGTTTGGGACTCATCCAGCTTCTTGAATCTGTAGATTTATGTATTTTGCCTAATTTGAGTAGTTTTCAGCCATTATTTTTTCAAGTAATTTCTCAGTCTACCTCTCTTTCTCCTCTCCTGACTCTTCAATGACTCAAAGATAGATTATAGTCTCACATGTTCACAAGAGCTATTTTTTCCAGTCTATTTTTCTCTTTTTAGATTAGATGATTTTTATATTTCTATCTTTCCATTCACTGATTCTTTCATCTGTCTCCTCCATTCTGCTGTTGAGCTCATCCATTGAGCTTTTTATTTTCTTATACTATTCAACACTAAACTTTCCATGTTTCTTCTTTATATCATAGATAGATTAGATAGATAGATAGACAGAACATACTATATGTTCTGCCTCTCCCTATGCCTCCTCTGGCATCACCCTAGTGAAGAAGAGTAAAGATACTTCATTAATACCAGATGGAAGTGGAAGTCCAGGCTCTCCATAATATATTTTCTTCACTGAGCCTGCTGAGGGATGAGATAGTCACTGCTGTTGAATCTGAAAGTCCCAACTCCCTACTGAGTGTTCTCTGGTAGCACGTAGGCAGGGATAGTGGGCCACCTCATTACAGACTGGGGAGAGTAAACATCTGAACTTTCTACTTGGCCTTTGTTAGCATATGTTAAGGTGTTATTTAGATAAATTAAGCAGTTATTATCTATATTTTTTCCTGATTTTATAGTCAACCCCTTTATTGCTCTCTTACCTTTAGCTCCAAGTTTGGGATATAAGAAGTAAAAGAAAACCAAAGGAGCATTTTTTTTCATGTTTCTATTGGCTGCTCATATGTCTTCTTATTAGGAGTGTCTATTAATATCTTTTGCCTATTTTTTAAAAGGGATTTTTTTTCCTTTCAGCATATTTAAGTTCCTTGTAGATCCTGGATGTTAGGTCATTGTCAGATATATAGTTGGCAAATATTTTTTCCCATTCTGTAGACTGTCTCCCTACTCTCTTAATGGTTTCTTTTGCTTTGAGCATGCATGTTTATTGCAGCACTATTCACAATAGCAAAAACATGGAACCAACCATGCTGCCCATT
>CAUYQG010243833.1:0-23834 GCA_963574415.1 Tarsius wallacei
TGTAGCAACATGGATTAAATCCACAAATATGCTGAGTTAAAGAAGTCAGACACAAAAGGGTACTTACAGCATAATTGCATTTATATAAACTTCAAGGACAGGCTAAAAAAAGCTATATTGGAGCAGCTAGGATAGTGGTCACTTCAGGAGGTACTGGTGGGAAGGCACACAAGGGAAGCATTAAGGTGATGGAAATGTTCTCTATCTTGATTCGAGTGGCAGTGACATTGGTGTACACAGGCATATACATACATACAGAAGCAGGGAGCGGGGCACAACATCTAAGTTCTTTATGCACCTTATTGCAAGGATTTTATACCTCAATTTAAAAATCAAAAAACTATTTTTAAAAATTATTGTATGGGGTTCTCTCTCTCTCTCTCTCTCTCTCCTTTTCTCTTTCCTCATTCTTTGTCTCTCTCATCCTCTCATTCTCTGTCTCTGTCATTCTTTCTCTCTCATTCTCTCTGTCTCACTCTCATTCCCTCTCTCTTTCTCATTCTCTCACTCCTCTTTCTTTCTCTCTCTCTCTCAGCAGGTAAGTCAAATCTCAGAGAAACAAAGAAAATCCCCATGAGCAAATCTGGGTTCAGGTAGGCTCTACTGATCATCAGAATGAGACTTGCATTGGGACATGCAGTGCCTGCTTTGGATATCTGTCACCAAGTGTCACAGGATAATTGTCACAAGTCCTGTTACTTTGTGTCAGGCACCTTCCTGGTTTGAGTACTAGGGAAGATGCAACAGAAGAGGAGAGGAGTGACTCCTAACGAGTGGCCTCGGTTCACCCAGTTCACTGGATTCTGCGGACTGAGGCTTCAGAACTGTTCTACTCACAGTTAGCGGAGTGGACTCTGGGTCAATCATGCAGCCCTCTGGATCTCTGGACCCTCACTTGAAACACAAAATGTTGACCTGGGTGTTCTGAGATACCTTGCTTTCTTCTAGTAAAGTACAATAGGCTTCTTTCATTCTTTTGGGCAACTAGCAACTTACATCAGAGATTGGAATTCAGAAGTCCATCTGTACTTTATTCAGCATCAATTGCATTTTAACTTGTGTAAAAGAAAAAGGAATACAGAGTGTCACTCATTGGATGCAGAAATGATCCCCACACTCTAGCAGTGGAGGGGGATGGCAAGTAAGAACACAACAGCAGCAGTAACCAGTAACACCCTGCCTCTCTCAAAAAAGGAAAAAGCCCCACACACATTCAATGTGTTCATTTGGGAGTCTGAATACTTTGGATCCTCCCATTCCCTTCCTCCCATGAAGAGGAAACTCAATGCCATGTCAGTGTGTGTGTGTGAGTGTGTGTTTATGTTTAGAGTGACTGTGCATAGATATGTATTTAATTCTGCGTGCACGTGTGTTTGTATGTGCATGTGTTTCTTGGTGTTTGCTTGTAAAGATGTGGGCATGTGTAGTGTATGTTTACACGTATGTGTGTGTTCCGGGGGTGTACATAAGGCTGACCTAGGTTTTACCTTACTCTACAAGCTGAGTAATAACTTAAAAAGTGTGAGTCAGAAAGGGGAAGGGTTAACTGTTTAATGAATATGAAATTCATTCAGAAAACTGTGGTTAGTAACAGGTGAGAGGAAGCATTGAGCGGTTTTTCGTAAAATTACAGTAGTCAGACCTGCAAAGGAAACCTCTCCTAGCCTGGAATTCCAGAGTGCTTCCTAGAGCCTGAAAGATAGCCAAAAATGGCCGGCATTTTAAAGAGAAGGGGACGGGGGTACCCCGCGTTAAGGCCATGAGCCCCTTTCTTTCCCATCAACTACCCTCCCCTCGTTCATAAACAGTCTTAAGAGGGACCGAGAGACCTGCACTCAATGCTTTCTCTCCCACCTTCTGTTTGTTTTCCTCACGCCCACTCTTCCAGGGTGGCCCAGTGTTTAGCGCAGGAGAAACTGACCCTGAATTCCAGCTCTTCCTTCTCAGTAAGTGAACACAGTTTCCTTGTCTGTCGAATGAGTCTACTGATTTTTATCCCGGAAGCAGCTGCTGTGAGCGTCCCCTTATAGCTTGTGCCAGGGTTTGAGCTCCGTGGACACAGGACACACTCGGATGGGTCATCTTTGCCTGGGAGCGCAGCCCTTGACACAAGACTCAACTACCAAGTGCTATTATAACACCCTTTGGTGATTGTGGAGGAAGACAGGCAGCAGAGGAGAAATACTATAATGTATATTTTACACGAATTCCAAGGGAGGGTGAGAGGAAGAAGCAGATAGTCTGGATGGGGGCTGGAGGTTGGAGTCAGCAACAAGAACTGAGGCCAGTTGGGGCTTTCTGAGCTGGGTCCTTCTTCAGGGGCCCTCCTCTGCTCTCCAAGGCCCACCCACCCGACTTTTTACAACTATCATCACGCAAGTCCCTCAATTTGCCAACAGGGTGCGCCCTTCTTATGGGTTTGGCACTGACGTGGTGGTGATTTGTTCAGCACAGTGGGAAAAATACAGAATCAGCAGATCAGGCATACCCAGGTTCACAAACCTGCTCTAGCACTTGGAGGCCATGAGGACTCAACTGTTAGACAGACATGGTGATGCCCACCTCAGAGAGACAGAAAGAGACAGATGGAGAAAGAGAGAGACAGAGAAAGAGAGGGACTGAAAGAGACAGAGACACACAGAGATAAAGTGAGTGTCAATCCTTGGTATTAACAGAATTATATGAAACAGCAACTCAACGCACTATAATAAAAGTAAACAAGCAAAAAAGGATTACATTTATCAAAATATGAATACCATATGATTACAACTTGGTTGCAGTAAGATATCCAGTAGACCGTAGAACTAATGATCCAATGTCCCAAATTCTCTAGGGAGCCTTCCCACAGAAAGACAAAATTGTGGGCATATGAGGGGTGGGCATAAGCCATCATCTGAATACCCAAAATATTCCCCACTTTTCTAGGTGATTTATTAAACGTGGGAGGTCAAGTCACACACACACTCTCTTTCCACCCCATGTCCTGTTCAGATTAAAACTGCCATCTGCATCTTGCCTGAACCCTTTGCTGTCATCAAGTCACAGCTTTCTCCCTGCTTAGGGCTCGATCATCATTCTCTTGTGTGATTCATTTCAACTGGGCCTCACACATTCCTTCAGTAGCAAGCATATGCCAGGCTTGGTTAGAAATTCATAGCTCAAGGATAAATAGAACAGATT
Source organism: Tarsius wallacei (assembly GCA_963574415.1). NCBI lineage: Eukaryota > Metazoa > Chordata > Mammalia > Primates > Tarsiidae > Tarsius > Tarsius wallacei. Next base: position 3,181 of record CAUYQG010243833.1, read on the forward strand.
TTCTTTTCTTCAAAACTCAGTAATATAGTGATGATTTATTGTAACAAGCTTCACTGGTTTCTTCCTCTATTCTAAGCACTCTGCAAAGGCTTTCATCGGCTCATTTTGTTCCCACCACCACTCTGTGTGGTAGGCATTCTCATCAGACCCATTTTATAGATAAGGATCTGGGAGAAATATTGGTGGCATAGCTTGCCTACAAAGGTCAAGTTCCTGAAGAAAAGGTCAGGACTCAAATTCCAATAATCTGACTTCAGAATCTCCAATCATGTCTATGCTAGGAAAGAGAAAGGGATGGAATGGCATAGAGTCATCCAAGGGACTGCAGTATTTAGGGAAAATTCCTTGGAGTGGTGTTAGTTAACAGGGTCTTAGAAGATAAAAAGAAGCAAGCAGTTGAAGAAGAGAGGAGGTGTTCTAGGCAGAAGATACAACATTCCCAAAGAATCTCAGATGATATCAGTTCCTATGATATCCTGAAAGTGTGATGTCAAGGTCATTGGCAAGCACCTTCCTGCCTCCCGGTGGGGTTGGAGGGACATTGACTGAAGGGAGGCCGTGAAGGGTCTAACCTGCTCAGTCAGTTGAGTGACTGCCTTCTCAATGCCAAAGGGGGCCTCGTTTCTCTACGTGCTTTGGACTTGAGACAACCTGGTAATTTAGAGTTGAAAATATGAATAAATTGGATAATTCTTTCAAGAGTTATCATGCTTAGTCAAGTAAGGTCTGTGTCTCCAAAGTCCTAAGACAATTTTTCCTGTGTGGCTTAGTCTGAATTTAGTCTGATGTCTTTTCTGATGTCTTAGTCTGATGTCTTTTCAGCAAGAGCATCAGGCTTGACATAGTTCCTTCCTCTAGAAGGAACCACAGATAAGGGTGTGTAGGTCCCAGGGCAGTGGTTGAGGGGTCATGGGAGGTGGAGAGGGAAGACAGGTGACCTTTCCAACCATCTGCATTTGACTGGAAGTATGGTTGCCTTTCCCAACTTGTCATGATGTGTGAAATGGAATTCAAGATATGGTCTTCTTCTCAGGATTGTCAAGAGGTTTTAGAGGACAAGACCTAGGCATACAGAGCTGTGAACAAGAAAATCACCCATCAGAACATATTTATTTGGAAAAGGACAATGTAAACAGTCAATAGAAGGGATAGTTCAGACATCTTTCTTTTCCCTTTTCTACATGAAGGCTATGTAGCCATCAGCTTTCTTATCCACTATATCCTGTACTTACAAAGGGATAATCTGCACATGACACTTTGAAAAAAAAAGTCTTTGCATGCAAGGGATGGTGCCTGAACCTAGCTGGGAAATTATGACAATGGTGAGGAATATGTGGGTGTCCTCACCTTTGTTGTCTCAAAATGTCCAGCTCTCGGGTGAAATGTTTTCCCCCATGAAATCCCCCATTGAAAACAGAAACCAGAACTGTGAACTAAGAGAAAAATATCGATTTGAATTTTTCTTCCTGAGAACTGCATGTTTAGCTATTTTTAGGACATTTTCTTGGTGACTGAAGCATAGCAAACAGGGTTGTGTTTCCTTCCCACAGACACCAAATTTCTTTGAATAGTACGTAAGATGGTACACATTACAGGGCATTTCCTATACAAAATCAAAGTCACTAGAAGACATATAAGGTGGAGGAGAGGGAGGAAGAAGAAGGTGCCACCTCACTTGGGGATATAGATCTCACAGGTCACCAGGTAGCATCAAGTGGTCTGCGCAAGTCTCATGGGGGGAGAGAAGAGTTCTCCTCTCCTTCATATTGCCTGCCACCCCTGTATTTCACTCATTCTGAAGCCAAGTGAGTAAGATCCTCACTCTGGAAATCTGATGAAATATTTCCGATGAATCACATAATCCCAGAGTTGGGAGCTGGAAAGAAAGTCAAGGGGACATCTGAGCCCGCCAGCCTCTTGCCAATAGCAAGTGATGGGTTATGGTGTTGGTTTTGGAGACCAGGCAGCGGAGCTCCAGAAGTGTCCAGGCATCCTCCTCCAGGGACCCGGCTGCAGGTCTCTGACCATGGAGGACGATTCTCTTTCCATGATCATACATGCCATCTCCGCTAATCAGCCAGGGTCATAGAACTTGCATCGGGGACAAGTCTAAGCTGTGGGGAACACAGCATTCCTTCCCACACATCTGCCTTTGAGGACGTCTTCCCAATATATAGCACATCATCACCCCTGGGGCTCAGCTTGAAACACGAGCACAACTGCCTCACTTTGTATAGCTGAACTCAGAACTGAGCAAAATCTCAGGAGGTGTTTTGTTTTCATTTGTAGTCAGATATTTTTAAGTACTCTTTTTTCACTCAATACAAAAATAATACATACCTAGCATGAAAATAAAGTATAAATATAACAATGCTTTGTCAAAAATATAATCCTGTAGTTACAAAAATTACCATTCATATTTTGGCATACAGTAGAGGTCAGCGAACTTTTTCTCTAAAGAGCCAGGTGACAGATATTTTAGACTTTGAAGACCTATGGTGTCTGTAGCAATTATTCAATTCTGCTCTTCTAGTGCAAAAGCAACCATAAACAATATATGAAGGATGAGCATGGCCGTGCTCCAGTTATTTACAAAAGCAGGTGACAGGATGGACTATGGCCTGTGGGCCATAGTTTGCCAACAGCTGGCTTATAGAATTGAGAATCTTTTCTACGTGTATCACTTCAATTATGAGGGACTATAAAAAAAGGCAGAATTATGTTTTGGAGGGTGGGCCTCTTGTAGTACAGGTTTTCCCTGCTGGGTAAGTGTTCTAGAAATCCATCAGCATCAGTGTATCAGCTAGCATTATTGTGCATCACAATTTGCGGAAGAAACATCCTGAGCTGTGGCAAACAGGTGACTGGTTCTTCCAACATGCCAATGCGCCTGCCCACATCATGCTGAGGGTTCAGCAGTTTTTGACGCAAAATGGCATGATCCTGTGCTGCACCCTCCCTCCAGATCTCACCCCAAGCGACTTTTTTTGTTTTGTTTTCCTGGGTGAAAAAAGTCTTCAGAGGGAAAAGTTTTGCCGATGTGGAAGAGATGAAACAAAAAAACAGCAGAAGCACCCAAAGGCATTAAAATGGATGAGTTCGATAACTGTTTTGAGCAGCGGAAAAAGCACCTCAATGGGTATACTGCATCAAACAGAGAGTACTTTTGAAGGTGACTGAAATTTAAACATGTAAGAATACAAACATTTTCATATAAAAATTCTGGTTTTGGGGGGGTCCCCACTTGTACACAACTGTGCACACTTCTCTCTTTCCTTTGCATTGTGTCATAAATACTTTCTCGGATGGTTTGACACTCTTTACATGATATTCTGCACAAAACGCTTGCATATCATTCCACTTTATGAATGCAGCAATATTGGCATGACCACTGGATATTCATGTCTTCCAGTTTTCTTGCTATTTTACATATTGCATAAACATCTGTATCTAGATTTTTATCTTTATTTCAAGTTATTTCCATAGGATAGATTTTTAGAAGTTGAATTTTTTTTTAAAAATACTCTTTGAAAATACTGCCAGTTCCTTACCTCAAAGGGCTTCCCAATTTACTCACAGAGTTGGGTATGAAGTGGCTCATTTCTCCTCAGCCACGTCCACCCTGAATATTATCACTCTGTACGACCCCGCTTACTTGATAGAACCAGAAGTTCTCAGGCAAGGGAGGAACTGAGCAAACACGCGTTCAGGTCACTGAGAACGCCTCATCTTTCACTCTGGCAGCCCAGATGACCCTCCCTACCCCGCTCCCAGCCCCCACCTCCCATCCCAGCCAGGGGGCAGAGAATGGAACCCATTATCTTCCTGAACGTCCTTTTCTCTTCCTGTCCACCTCACATCTGGATGAACTACACATCCCCTGACTTCCTGTTTCTCTCCCTGCAAAAGGTCTCCCACGTCAATTTCAAATTAACCCTTTTTTTGGTTTTCGCTTCTCTCATTTCAATCCCCAGTGTTTTCACTGATGTTGTTTTGACTTCTCAAAATGAGTTTGAATGAATTCTGTCTATTTGAGACCCTCCATCTGGCCACGTTTGGTGCATTGCCTTCACCGAGACAGGCAGTTCACAGGAATAGGTGAAGAGGCCCTGTGGACAGTAGGGAGTAGTGGGGTCTGTGGTGCAGTCAAACTGGAACACTTTCCACAATGTAGCAGTCAAAGAAGATAGTTGATTCTATCAGGGCTGTGGGGTCTTTCATTGCAATCTTGGCTCTAGCTAATAAGCTTCTCCCAGCCATGGCATCGTTGTGTACATTTTTTCCCAGATCCTGGCCTAGTATCAGATAGATTAGGTTGTTTAAAATTTGGCCGTGGAACTAAGAATGTGGCCTAGAAAAAATTTACTTAACTCCCATAAGCCTCTCTTTCATCTGTAAAATGAAGAAAAAAATACCTTTCTTTCGAAATAGTTATGAGAAGCAAGTAAGATTCCACACTCCCTCATAACGGTCTGTTCACTCCCTGTTATCTTCATTGCCTCATCTTAGTTCTGACCAAAACTATCGCAATACAAGTCTGGTGGTGTCTTTCCAGGAACCAGGCATGACACACCTTTACAATCTGCCCTGTCCAGGCCTTCACTGCTTCGTCCCTCCCTGACTGTCTGGGTAACCCAAACCTGCTAAAGTCCACCAGCCCGCACCCATCTCAGATCTTTTGTCCTGGGCATGTGGTCATCCCTCTCTTCTCAAATGCCCTTCCCTCATCTGTGTTTCTAACCAGGGGAGGCTCGGAGTCAGTTTTATGACACCAGCTCTCTTTCAAACACCCATCCGGCCCATTGTCCTTTACACACGACTCCACTGGGATGTATCCATCTCCTAACAAATATTCACCTGGCATCTAGTGTGTGCCAGGCCCCATGAGAGGAATGGGAATACAGCTGGAATGAGACAGACCCTGTCGCTCTTCTCACGCAACTTACAATTTAGCCTCTGCATGTTGGCCGTTCTATGACTTAGAAGCCAAGGACTCTCCCTCCTTGGCTAGAAGCCCCCTGAAGACAAGGATGCATCCCATTCATCACTGAACCCCATGCCAGGCACGGGGGCGGGGGGTGTACTGAGAGGATGTTTATGGAATGACCTAATGTTGTCTTGCCAACAGGAAGGAGGAACCCCCTCAGGATGGGATAGTGTCGGATTCACTTCTGTGTCCACCGCAGGCTGTTAGCACAGAGCCTGGCACCTGAAGTCCTGAGTCAATGAGGGTGGGAGGAAAACAATGCCTTTTTTTTTTGAGTTGGAGTCTCACTCTGTCGCCCAGACTGGAGTGCAGTGGCCGCCCCCAGCCACCACAGCCTCGACCTGCTGGGCTCAGGCGATCCTTCCTCCTCAGCTTTCCAAGTAGCTGGAACTATAGGCACGCGCTACCACGCCCGGCTAATTTTTTGAATTATTGTAGAGATGAGGTCTCGCCAAGTTGCCCAGGTGGGTCTCGAACCCGCGGGCTCCGGCAATCCACCCACCTCAGCCTCCCAAAGCACGGGATTACAGGCTGAGCCACTGAGCAAGGCTAGAATGTCTGGTTTTATTTTGCCTCCTGACCCCTTTCTCTTAACTCTAGCTGAAGAGAGCAAAGTCTAGCACAAAAGCAACCAGGAGGTCATGGGAAAACTGATTTCTAACCCAAAAGATCACTGTAAATAAGAAATACTCTATTTTATTTCCTGTAAAATGTGAGATTCACGAGTTATTAAAACGGATGTGTCTTAACTGTGATTAATAATCATCATGGCTGATGGCTGGTTTACACATTTGCCACTTGGTGGCTGAGGGAGCTTGGGTGAAGGAGTGATCACCTCTGGGCTTCAGTTTCGTTTTTCATAGGATGGAGCTATTACACCACATACGGGGATGCCAAAAAATTTATACGCATTTTAAATATGACGTTGCTCAAAGGATGGCATTAACCAAATGAATGCAAGCGTCGCCATGCAACAGGCAGGACAGTCAAAGAAGATGGCAGAAGCACATTTGAGCAAACGTCATACTACACATTGCTACTGTAATTTAATTCAACTTTTAAAAATAATATCCAGATAACATCTTTTAAACTGTACATGCAGTTTTTTGGCACCCCCTGTATTACAATGTTGAGGGACAGCTAAACTAAATAAGGTAGAAATATGTTTTTATACTTATCTCCTAGTTCAGAGTAGGTATTTTAAATACGTTAGCTATTTTTTCTCCCTATTATTATTCCAATAAAGTCGTGTGACAGCAAAAATTAAGCTTGTTCTTTAAGACAAGTGTCTCCTATTTTATTCCCAATCAAAATCACAGATTCTTGTTTCAAGGGCCATGTCTGACGAATGATTTCCAGAGAATTCAGAATTCTCCTGGTGTTCAGTGGGGTGACCTGTAGTAAGAGACTGTAGGGTAGCAGTTAAGTGTGTAAGTGGGTTAAGTATGCCTGGGTTGGATTCATGCAGTCGTTCAACACGGATTGATGGAGGACGGACCGTGAGCCAGGCGCTGTGGCACAGGGTGCGGGATACAGCAGAAATCAGCCTCTGCCTTCACAGAGCTCACATTCTACCTACAGAAGACAGATGCTCCAGCAACCAAGGTATAAAATCTTTATGTGTCATGAGGATGAGGGTGAGGGAAGAAGATAAAAATGAAAAGAGGCAAAGGTTTGCTGTGGAGGGGGCAGGGGAGATCAAGTCTCCACGCTGGGACTTGTAGGATATGTGCCCGTGGACGAGACCACCGCCATGATTTGTGGGCACAGTGCAAAATGAAAATGCAGAGCCTGTGGTCTGAAAGCTGATGAATGCAGGGCATTAAACCAAGCTTGGGTTCTTCTAGGTACAGTGCCCTATGAAGTCACATGGATCACATACCCAAGAAGCCAGCCCTAAAGTTGGGCACCTCATTTGATTTTTCTCTGCCTCCGTTTTTAATTGGGAAGGAACTTGGAAATACTGAAACACTGGATAAGCGACAATGAATCAGATGCTTTTTTCTTCTAAAGACAGTGTTGGACAGTCCAAAGACCATTTTTGCCCCAAAACACCTTTGAACCCTAGAATCGAAAGATTTGCCCAAGTTTTAACAAGTTTCTAGAATCTTATATAAGCGTGTGTTCCTGTTGTGTGCATGTGTGCGTGTGTGTGTGTGGGTGTGTGTGTGTTTCCTTCTCTGGATAGCAGGCCTATAGCGTCAATCACATTTTTTAAAAGACACATGGCCTGTAAAGGGGTTAGAAATCATTTACTTGAAATTCAATTTTTTAAAAAATCTCACTTATAGAGAAGCAATAATATTAATTCCTACTGTGTATCCCATACTGCTCATGACATGTTCAAAATGCATCTCCTTTTCATTCAAGATAACCAACTGGGCTAGACAGAGCAGAGATTTAAGCCCAATTTTCCTCAGTGACTCTAAAACCTGTGCTCCCAAACATCCTGACCATCGGAGGGCATTACTGTTTACCCTTTCGGCTTCAGCTGTACTATCATAAGCCCAAGCCAAGGGCAGGGACCACGGTTTGACCTTAAACTATTCAACTCCACTTAATTACCCATTGTGGTGGAAACACATAAATACAGGATGTCCCCTCACTCTGCCATTCTGCTTTGCATCATTATCAACAAGACAAAGGTAATTCATGTCCAATTACTCACTCGCCGCAAGGTCAGAATATTTATTTTTATCATACTTGTGATTTTCAGGATTAGTGGTATCAGTATTTATTCATGGTTAACCTAAATCAAACATCCTGTTGGTATCTGCAAAGAGCCATATAGTTATTGCCGCAGGTATGCTGAGTCACAAAGCAAATACAAAGTTTATGAGTTGACAGGGAAAAGGCTGCAGGGAGGTAGAGATAAGTGTGGCCGGGTAATCACATGTGTCTTGCGAAATATATACATTGTTTATTTATATTGTCCATTTATTGAGCACCATGGGAACTTGGCAAACTGAAAGTAGTCAAAATAGTAAGAACTTTTATTATTATTATTATTCGTTTTATTTTTAACTTGCTGGTGTTGGTGACATTTTGGTCCAATGTATTACTCACTTTAGAAACCATTCTCTCTTTCTAGTGGATTAGAGCTTTGACCAGCTAGAGAAAAACAAAGGGAGAAGTGGAAGATGTGGTGAAACAAACAAAGTTCTTGCGGCTGGGATTAATTTACTCAGAGATCTGGAGTAGCAATAACTGGAGTCTCTCCAAAACCCCCCATCAGTCAATTAATGGAAGTGATTTAAAGGGGCAGTATTGAAAGGGGAAGCCCCACCATCTGGATGTAGCAGTATGCAATTGATCCATTCTTTTTCTCATTCAGATTCACCAAGTCAGATATATTTCACTGTCTTTGGACACTGTCGTCTAAACTGTATTAGCTAATTTCCTGAACTTCTCATCCGCTCTCTGTCTTTGCTGATGTCTCTATTATAGGTTGTGCCTGCCATCCAATCTGTACGTCCTTGCTCTGGCTGACTCTTTACCTGCACTCACGGGATACACACATAAAATATGAATGTGTATATGTGTTTTTTTTTAACCCATCCCATTGTTCTTCTTGGTGTCCATGGACACATCATCTGTCTGAAAATTTGACTTCTCATATGGTCTTACCAAAAGTAAGCAACTGTGAAATTTGGGCAGGCATTTCATAGATGAGTACCCCCATCTGTGAAAGCAGGACATGAAACTAAATGGTTTTGATGGTCCTCTCCTTTTCTGTCTTTCCATAGTTCTGTAATATTCTGTTTAGTTTCTATGGAGCATGTGGTCATTAGTAATGTGTCTGATGACTCTCCTCAGATTAATCAGACAACCTGGGAGAGATGTAAAAAAAGTCTTAGAGTCTTTAGTTGAGAGTAATTGAAATATGAGTCATTGATGTGATATAATCTTCAAGAAATGAAATCTGGTGTTTGAATACATGGAAATATATTAGAATTTAGAACATGAACTTTCCATTTTGGTGGATCAAAAATGGTTGAATAAAGGCAGTTTCATAAGGCTCATAGTCTGTAGAGTGAGAGCAAAGCAGTAAAACCCTGCTTGTCTCTTGTCCTGTTTCACTCTGTTCACGCTTTAAGCAATAATTCAGCTCTTGACGCCGTCACAAAAAAGAGGGGAGTGGACCTGTACAATGACCATTTGTATACCTAACTCTGAATTGTACCCTACATCTTTAAAATTAAAAAAAAAGAAGGGAGTGGTCAAAAAGAGGCACATACATTCAGCAGATGGAGACCAAGTTGGGAGAAAACTTAAAAGCATGTCTAGTTAATGGGGGGAAAATAGAGAGGCCCTGTAACTAGAAGATGTCAACTGTCCTCAAGTATCAAAAAGTTCTGTGCAAAGACGATACCTCACACACACATACACACACACACATACATTTAATTCAAAGCTAAGACAGTGACTAGAAAGATTCAGATTCACCTGAGGAAAAGCTTTCTGGACAGGGCTGTTCAAAATGTGAGAATGCCACTCCAGATGGCTGAAATGTGCCCTTACCCATGATGTTTAAGTCCAGAGTGTGACAATTCAGGCAGCACAAGGTGGTAGGTCTAAGCCCATGGCTGTCTACCTGTGGTAAGTGTGTCTCTCAGGAGACATCTGATAACACATAAAGATATTTTGATTGTCACAGTTTTGAGGGCAGGCAGGAGGGTGCTCTTGGTATCTGATGAGTAGAGGTCCGGGATGCTGCCTAACGTCTGACAATGCACAGGACAGCCCTCTCACCAGTAAAGAATGATCCAGGTCAAATTGCGCCAAGGTTGAGCAGCCCTCATCTGAACAGTTTGATAAAGATGTTTAATTCCTAATATTCCAATACCTGGAGAGGAAGAATTGAAATTGATCTATCAGACAATGAATGTGCAGGCAATTGTTTAAAATAACATTTAAAAAACATTAATGGTGTGCAAAAATGCAAATAAAAAGGAGATATACAACATTAAACAATTATAAAAAAGAAATACATCTCTATAATAGAGATATACCCAAATATTAAGAGTGGTTATCTCTGATCAGTGAGGTTATTCTTGCTTTTGTTTTGTTTTTTTTTGTTTGTTTGTTTGTTTTACTCTATTTTCCCAGAAACAATAATGTACAGGTACTGCTTTTAAATTCAGCAGCAAAAAAAAAAAAAACCCAAAAAAACTAAGTTGAATTTTTAAAACTTGATATGTCCCTGCAGACTGAATGGCACATGGTAATAAGAATAACAGTAATAGTAACTTCAATTTGGCGACAGCCTATGGGGAGACAGTCTGCTTGTTCAGTCCCAGTCGGAATGTAAATTGTTATAACCCCTTTGGAAGACAATTTGGCAGGATAACTGCAGAGCCTTAAAAATATTCGTGGTCTATGACCCAGTCATTCCAATTTTAGGAAGCTAGGCTAAGGAAGTCATAAAAAACAGGCACAAAGATGTTCATTTAAGCACAATTTATAACAGTCAAAAATTGGATTTATGATGGCCACAAATTGAAAATAGCCTAAATTACTAGAAATGGGTGAATGTTTCAGTAAATTATAATCAATTCCTATGATGGAAAACATAGCCATTGAAAATAATATTTACAATGACGGTTTGATGATATAGGAAGAAACTGTTACACAGATAACTGTGAGAATAAGGGCCCAAAATATATAAAAAGGAGAATCCCCAAAGTGTAAGCATACAAAGGAACCAAGATGGTTGAAAGGATATATGTTAAAATGTTAACAGAAGGTCAACATCTTTAGGACATAAGTGTTTTTTAATTTTTTCCTTCTTTATATTTTTATGCCCTTTCCAATTGTATAAAATTTAAAATATGATTTTTATAACCAGTCAAAAACGTGGGTAAGTTGCATAGAATGCCAAATCGTTGTCTAATTCTGTCGTCCATTTGGGGAATATCATCTCATTTAACGTTACAACTACTTTCAAGAGCGGTACCATCATGCCCATTTCACAGATGAGAAACTAGACCTAGTATTCCTCATTCTCCATGTCTTATTTTAGATATAGTTTCCTCCAGGAAGTCTTCCTTGACCTTCCTCGTCTGGTTAAATTCCTCTCTTGCTCAGTTCTGATCGCTCTTCTGATTTTTGTGTATAGGCTGTCCCTAGCAAGTATATGACACAAAATATTTGGGGACCGAATGAATGGATGAAGAAATGAATAACTAACCAAGCTGGTGAGTGGCAGGGTCGGCCAGGTCAGCCCAACTTCAAAGTTGACGCTGTCAGTGAAGGCTCCAGATGGATTATGGAGAAGATCAAAGTTCACACTCGGCACCTTTCCCAATGTACGGGATGCATTGTTGGGACACAGCAGTGCTGGGCCTGGAAGTTATACATTCATCCAGCCGGCTGTTAAACCTTGAATACCTTCAAAGAACAGCGTGGACTTTTCTCTGTGAATTGTGAGCCTTTTCACAATGCTTAACACAGCAGCTGGCAATAATCATTGCTCCTGTTTCCCTTTGAAATTTCATATCTGTTTACCTAGCAGGGCATTGGTAATATGGAAGAAGGGAGTGGGTGAAGAATACCATTTGTAAAGAGGATAACAGGTTAATGAAAAAAAAAAGCAGAGGTATGTGGGTGATAGTGTTTTCACAAGGCTCCATTCAGTTGGGATGATTTAAGGGCAAGCATTGACTGGCTGGCCATAAGAAGGGCCACATTATGGAGGGGATTTACGTGGCAATTACCATGGTCCTTGCTGGTGGGATACAATGTTTTAGGGCTCCCTGGATACTTACGATTAATGTCTGCATCAGTGGTGTTATTGCTGCAAGATCTCAGTGTGATGGGAGCCATTTGAGGCTGGAATTTTTATCCTTTATCAGAACGTAAAACATCTCATAGTCTGCGAGAACGCCAATGACTATGGCTTGTAGCTGCCGTCAAAATAGGAATTAAGCATCACTTCGATTGGGTTTTTGCATTAGCAGGCCCGAATGCATAAATCAGGCTAGAGCTACTTTTGCTCATCCGAGTAATATGATCAAAAGGGGAATTAGGCATGTTCAAACGTTTGAAAATGAGGAACTAAAAATCACAGACTAAAAATCATTAATAACTCAGAAAACGATAGATGCTGGAGAGGATGTGGAGTAAAGGGAATGATTTTACATTGCTGATGGGAGTGTAAACTACTATAACCTCTGTGGAAAACAGTATGATGATTTCTAAAAGATCTAAAAGTTGACCTTCCATATAAACCAGCAATCTCCCTTCTGGGAATATACCCAGAGGAACTCAAATCATTCTACTAAAAAGATACCTGTGCATGCATGTTTATGGCAGCACTATTCACGATAGCAAAAACATGAAACCAACCATGCTGCCCATCAAAAGTGGACTGGATTAAAAAAAAATGTGGTACATATACATGATAGACTATTACACAGCTGTAAAGAAGGACAAAAGTACGGACTTTGCAGCAACTTAGATGGATTTAGAGTCCATCATACTCAGTGATCCAGCACAGAAACAAGGAACTGATAACCAAGAACCACATGTTCTCACTCATAATTTATATATAATACTGTAAGAAAGGGATTGGCAATAGTAGGTCACTGCCAGGGGAGAGAGGGGTGACGGGCAAGAACATAACACTAGTAAGGATACCTGATCCCAAACCAGGTGGAGTGAGGACCAATGGGAGGCTCAAACTTCATCTATAAGATGACCACTTGTATACCTAACCCTGAATTGTACCCCACATCTTTAAAATTTAAAAAAAAGTCACAGACCTAGAGCAAATCAAATGATTATAAAGAATCTATCATGTCACTGGCACAGTGTTAGAGAATGTCACTGCAATTAAGGGCTTTTCCATGTACTCTAGACCAGATCCCTGCATTCAGTTTAAACTCACCATGGTTTTTCCCTCAACATATTTATTGGGAGTGAGATGTTGAATCTCAAGTAGAAGCTTTGGGGAATTGATAGGCTCAGCGATAGGCATGTACCTATCCAAGATTAGCAATATCCAGGAACCGTATCATATGTGCACTAGGGGAACAAATTGATTTCTCGAGGAATACGTTTCCTCCAACTTGGATATCTTGTGAAAAAAGTGCAGTGGAGATGGGGAAAATTCCAAGACGTTCTCCTCCAAGAAAGAGGTCAAAATGAGCAACGCTTACTAATTAATCATCTTGAGACCCAGATTGTCCCTTCACTAGGATCATAACTCCTTCTCCCCGGAAGCCTCCAGATCATGTCTTAACACCATCTCAACAGAAAAGAGATGAGGATCTAGGCATGGAGAGCATGGTTGTCTCATGGATTTCAAGTTACCAAAGAGAGCCTTGAGAAATGATGTTGAAACAAGAAGAGCTTGTTGAAGGTGTTGGTGAGATTGAGATGGCAGTGCAGAGTAATAAGATATCTGGCCAAAATGTGTGTCCGAAGCCTGCCCTTCTCCACAATAATGCTCCCATTAAATCCTTGAGAACAAAGAAAGAATAGTGCATATTAACTTGGTTTTTAGCCCCAAATCCCAATGCAGAACTCTAGTAAAACAAGCAGGACTACAAGAAAATTACTTGTTCTTAGACAGGGTATTGCCAATTGGCCTCAGATTAAAGCAGACCAAAACCATAAAACAATTTCTCCTGGATTTTGGACCTTTCCATTTTAAAGGCAATGTCCAAATCTATGTGAAATAGCCAGTTAAATCCCCATGGGTCTAACTTCTCTAAAAGCATCAAACTAGCATACTGAGAACTGCCCAGATCAGCACCTCCTCACCATCTTTGTGGGGGAAGGAAAGGTTGAGTAAATTTGATGAGCAGACCAAGAGAGGTTTTGAGCCTCTGTTAGAAGCCAATATCACAAATCCAGAAGGACGAGCCAAAGTCAAGATAGTATTGGCCTGATCCCAGCCACTATCCTTCACTTCCTTATTTATCCATTTATTTATTCATCAGACAGACATCTGTGGGACACCAGTGATGCTGTCAGGCGCCATGCTTGTTGATTGGACAGGAATCCATCAGTGATCTGAGCAGATGAAAAACCTAGAAACTCACTGGGAAGGCTCTGACAATTACTACCAAGTCATCAGAGCAGGGAGAGATCAATAAAGGCTGGTGGACTCCAAAGCTTCTTCAGTTTCTGGAAGTGTAAGAACGGAGGCTAAGATGGGGTTTGGGATGAGGCTTGCAATCACAGTCAGCCAAAGAGGGAGCCCAGTGTCTATACAGAAGCTGTGATATCTGGAAATTTCTGTGTGGATATGCATGCACACGCAAAATCCTCACCTACACCAGCTGCTTAAGGAAAGATGAAGACACAAGAATCTGGGTTTTGGAACTGAACGGTCTTGTGTTTCTGTCCCAGACTTGCTTGCTAGCTGTGTGATGTTGGCCCATGTATGTATCCTTTCTTGGAAAACACATACCTCTAAGGCTGTGGTGAGGGTTGACTGGGAACGGTTGAGGGTGTGCCTTGTTCAAGGTCTGGTGTGTAGCTGCCATCTCATAAATGATAGTTTTCTTTCCCTTGTATCTTCTTTGAGAGTAGACACAGTCCACTGTTTTCATTTATTTGTTTGTTTATTTATTGAGTTGGGGTCTTACTCTGTGACCCAGGCTGGAGTGCAGTGGCACAATCAGGGCTCACTGCAACCTTGACCTCCTGTGTTCGGGTCATCCTCCTGCCTCAAGCTCCCAAGTAGTTGAGACTGCAGGCAGGTGCCACCACGCCTGGCTAATTTTTAAAATATTTTTGTAGAGGTGGGGTCTCACTGTGCTGCCCAGACTGGTCTCGAAGTCCTAGTGATCCTCCCTACTCCGGCCTCAGCCTCCCAAAGTGCTGGGATCACAGGCATGAGCCATCTCGCCCAGTCTATTTCTTACAATAGACATGAAACATTACAAAGAACAAAATGAAGGAGGGAGGAAGTGAAGAAAAAAAAGCGATTGCAGGATGAGAGGTAGCTGTTTGCAAATGGATTTGGTCAGCGTAGGGACAGGTCCGTTAGACTCAGCTTTCAGGCCTCTCCTTATGAATGGGAATAGTCAACCCTTATTCAGTGAAGCAGTTAAGATCATCAAGTGGGCCAGGTGTGGTGGCTCACACCCATCACCCCAGAACTTTGGGAGGTGGAGGCGAGAGGATTGCCTGAGCCTGCGGGTTCGAGAACAGCCTAGGCAATATGGTGAGATCTCGTCTCTACAATAAATCAAAAAAATGGAACTTGCAAGGACTTAGGCACTCCAAAGTTCCCGCGATCATGTCGTGAAAGCAAGCCAACAATGCCATCCATCACCGCCGAGAGGGTTGGACAAGCACGAGCATTGAGACCCGCTCATGCTGAGTCAGGGCCTTCAGATACACTGCCAACGGGAAAAAGAGAGTCACATTATGTTCATTCATTCAAAACAAAAATCAAAAAGTTAGCCAGGTGTGATGGCGCTCGCCCGTACTTCCAGCTACTTGGAAAGCTGAGATGGAACGATCATCTGAGCCCAGCAGGTTGAGGCTGTGGTGGCTTTGAGCAGCGTGCCTCTGCACTCCAGGCTGGGCGACAAAGTGAGACTCTGACTCAAAAAAAAAAAATCAAGTGAAAAAGAATACAAATGCCATTTGTCATCAAGCACCATTATAAGACCCTGGCTAGCTGGCATATGTGTAAACCTGGTTGCCATTCTGCTGGATGGAGATGGTAGAATTTTGAAAAGTATCTAGACCATCTCTCAAAATAGTAATGACAGAAGTCACAACTTATTGCTTACTTGTTCATGTCAGGTATTTGTATTATGTATTTTTTTCCTTTTATCTCAAACACCCCATGAATGGAGGTATTCCGAGCTGCATTTTCCAGGTAAGAAAACTGAGGCTAAAAATTGTTCACACATCGTAATTTAGTTCTTAACAACCCCTGGGAAGCAGATATAATCAACCTCAATTTAGAGATGAGAAAACTGGGGTTTAGGACTTTTCAGTGACAAGAAAGAGGTTACGCGGGGATCTGAACTCGTGATGGAATGTGGGCTCTTCATAACATTTTTCTGCCTTCTAAGGATACATGTGTGTCCCACGATTCTCAGGAAAGGAAAATTCACTCCTGTTTTCTCACCAGCACTGCAACTTCATAGCAGCAGCCTTTGGCCAAAAATGAGTTTGAACATTGACCTTCGTGGAAGGAAGCTCACATTCCTAGCACGGATTTATTCAGAAGCACCCAGATTTCACAAGAGGAAATGATGAGGCGTTTTCTGAGGTGTTGAAATTGTGTCCTTTGTCAGTCCCAAACAAACAGAAAACACTTTGAAAATTCCTCAAAGGTAAAAGGTAACCCTTCTTCTCCTGGAGTTCTGACATCGTCCAAAAGGAAATCGAAGCTTGCGTAACTGAAGCCGCTGTCATTCTTCTTTCGTTCTTATTAACTGCGAATCTTTGCCACATTTTTCCTCACTAATTAGTTAAATGCTTAAGCTCCTGACTCACTGGGTTGTCTGCTGGTTGGAGCTTGTTCTAGCTCTTCCACCCTCCAAAGGAACTTGCAAGGACTTAGACACTCCAAAGTTCCCGCGGTCATGTCATGAAAGCAAGCCAGCAATGCCATCCATCACCGCCGAGAGGGGTGGACAAGCACGAGCATTGAGACCCACTCATGCTGAGTCAGGGCCTTCAGATATGCTGCCAATGGGCAGGAGAGAGCAGTATTATATGTTCATTCATTCATAAACACATGCATCTTTCCCTCCGAAGGTCTGGACTTCGCACTGGTCCAGTCTTCTTGTCCCCTGTGCATTCGGGAGCACAGTTGTATGTATTTAACCCACTGCCTTAGAATGCAGGTGGGCTTCTCTCCAGCAGGGATGGAGCCAACCACCAAGTGAGGTATCCTTCTCTGGGTGCCTGACGGAGGATGCAAGAAGCCAGAGGTCAGTCACAGCCATATGGTTCGAGAGAATCAACCATGCATCCCTGAAGGGTGACATGGCTTCAGCCAAAAGCATGCACAGAAGGTCAAAGCTTTCCTTTCTCTAGAAAAGGCATGTCTGCAGCTTAGATGATTTCTCTCCCAATGGTCAACACTGTGGAGTCTCCCTGTAGGTGCCCCATTAATGACTTTCAGGAAACCACTGGAGAAAAGCTATAGGTTGCATTCCCTGGCTGTGTTTATTGATTCAAACTCCTTAGCATGAATGTATGGCCGTCACTGATTGTCCCAAATGCTCTTCCAAAGCTTACTTCCTTTTACTCATCATCAGGATAGCTACAGGAGGCCATTGCTCCCAAGCAGCCTTGTTCTCTCAGGCTTCTCTAACTGCCCCCAGATATCACCTTAAAACACACACCTAATTACACTGCCTAAACACATGTGCACACACAGACACACACACACACACCCCACATTCATCCAGAAGCCTCCGTTTGCCCATAGCATGAAGTCCAAGCCTGTTAACATGGTCTATAAGACCCTCCTCGATCTGACTCCAACCTGCTCACCCAACCTCATCTCCACTCTCCACTTCTTCTTTCTTATTTGTGTTACCACAAAAGTCTCTGATACCCCTCATCATCTCCAAAGGAGGCCAATCCTGAGTTGCGGGCCTCTATGCACTGCTGCTTCTCTACCTGATGCTCAGGTCTCCTCTTTCTCTACAGAGCAAACACCTTCTCATTCTCCAAGAGCTGGGTCAAACGCCCCCTCTGGGAAACCCTTTCTGTTGCCCCCAGGTGGAGTTGGTTATGCACTTTACTGTGAGCATGCCAAGAAAAACCAGCTTATTTCATGTGCCCCCCTCACTGCATTGTGATAGCTCACCTGCCTGTTTCACCATTCGCCTGTGTATTTCTAGAAGGCAGGGACCTTTTCCAATTCTTTTTGTTTCTCCCGTACCTATGCACATGACATAAGAGTGGCTTGTACATGTTTTAGGATAAATAATATGTGCACTGGGGGACTTGGCATTTGATGGGAAATTTAGCAGTCCTGAAAAGGCTCCATGTGGTCACTCCATGGGCACTGCTGTGAGCCCTATTATTGGCTTCGAAAGCATCCTTCTCTCCCTCTGAATATGATGGTCCAGGAGGGAGCAGAAAACAGAAGGCGTTAGCTCAAGGATTCACCAGCCCCATCCTTGCTTCAGATGGCAGAGCATGCTCATAGGAACTGAAATAGTTATCTTGTTTCCTGTCCATGGTAGACCCCAAGTAACGTGCTCAGCAAATCATATGTACCTTTTGAAGCTTATCAACTAACTCTGGAGCAAAACTACAGAATACCAAGGCTGGAGGGACATCAGATATCCATCACCCTATTTTAGAGATGAAAAAATTGAGACTCTAGACAGGAAAAGATCCAGGAACAAACATAAAGACAACCAGTTATCCATATGCCACAGATGATGGCAGAAAACCCTCCACTGCGTAGAAGGAAGAAGATATTGGTTGAAGGTGCTAGACTTTCCTTATTTGCCCAGGAAGTGGGCACAGCCCCGAGCCACCTCAGGACCCCCCATGAGGCAGGACAGATCTGGGAAACCGCCTTGGGTGTCGGTGGTTCCCACTGGGTTTATAGAACAGTGACATTCTTGTTCGGGGTGACTAAGAGAGAAGATTTGCTTGGTTAGAAATTAGTCAGCTGGCATTTCCTTAGGCTTTGCTTTCATTTCTCAGTGAAAGGTTGGGTAGATAGCTCTCGATTTTCCTGGCATATTATTTCATTAACAACCTATAGTTATTTCATAGTTTCCAGAAGCCTAGGGCAAGGGAACTTGATAGTGAAAGATATCCAAAAACGACAGAGGATATGGGGCAAACACTGACTGCGGGGTGTTGGAGAACTCATTGCAAGTCCTGGATCTTGATTTTTTTTTTCCCCCTGGAAAATGAGGGACTTTAACCAGGCACTCTCGGGGTCCCCTTCCTGTTTGGAAAATTCTTTATTTTTTATTTTATTTTATTTTATTTTATTTGAGTTGGAGTCTCACTCTGTCGCCCAGGCTGGAGTGCAGTGGCACACTCACAACCACTACAGCCTGACCTGCTATACTCACATGATCCTTCTGTCTAAGCCTTCCAGGTAGCTGAATCTACGGGAATGAATCTGGCTAATTTTTCTCAATTTATTGTAGAAACGCAGTCTCACCAAATTGCCCAGGCTGGTCTCGAAATCCTGGTCTCAGGCAATCCTCTCGCCTCCGCCTCCCAAGGTGTTGGGATTACAGGTGTGAGCCACCGCGCCTGGTCTATTTTATTTTTTAAAGTTGTGGGGTACAAGTCGGGATTGAATACATAAGTGGTTTAGATACAGGTGAAGTTTTGGGCCTCCCATTGGATCTCACTTTGCCTGGTTTAGGATTAAACACCCTTATTGATGTTACTGGAGAATTCGTAAGGCCTCTGAGTCCATCCATGAATTGACATTTACTGAGCACAATTCCCTTGTGAGAGCACAATTCGGCCCTCAGGACACAAGGATAAAACAAGGACAAGTTTCGTTCCCACCATCAAGGAGTTTTGATCCAGGGAGAACACAGACAGAAAACCACTGGAAAACACACATTAAAGATTGCTACAAATCGTTATGAATATAGTGAAAACAATGAGGGTCTGAGGTGTGCAAGAACACAGTGCAATGAATTACACTGCGGGAAGGGGGATCTCATTTAGACTGAGGGTCAGGGTGACTTTTCTTAGGAGAGGGCATTTAAGCTGAGACTTAAATGAGAAAAAAAGCTAGTTTTTTTTAAAAAGAAAAACTAGTTAAAACTTGAGCTTTCTAGGCAAAGGGAACAGAGTGTGCAAGAGAGACTGAGCTTGGAAAGATATTGGCTTGCTCGAGAAACCAAAAACAGACAAGTGTGAGTGGAGTTCAGTGAGTGAGGGGGCGGACGGGGGATTGTATAATATGAGGTGACGCAGAGGGATAGGCCCTGAAAGGTCAAGGCTGAGCTTTCAGTATCAGGATGAGGGAGCTCATTAGGCGGGAAAGTAACCTACTTGGATTTGCATGTTAACTCCATTGTTCCAGTGACCATTTGGGGAAGAGTCTGAATTGGGGCAGCACAGACGCAGGGTTATAATTTAGAAGGCCATTGGAGTAGAACCGGTAAGAGAGGGTTGTCGTCAGGTAGAGATGGAAAGAGGCAGGTGTGCTTGATTGACATTTTGGAAAAGGCACTGATAGGACTTTTTTAAATTAATTTTTTAAATTTATTTTAAAGATGTGGGGTACAATTCAGGGTTAGGTATACAAATGTTCATTATGCAGGT
The DNA here is from genome assembly GCA_963574415.1 of Tarsius wallacei. NCBI lineage: Eukaryota > Metazoa > Chordata > Mammalia > Primates > Tarsiidae > Tarsius > Tarsius wallacei. The sequence goes on from CAUYQG010243833.1 coordinate 23,417, forward strand.
ACCCTTGTTGATGAGGTGTGACCCTCCCTCCCCTGGCAGTTTCCCACTACTGCTCATCCCTTTCTTATAGGATTATGGTCATTGTTCAAGGTCCACTTAGGAGTGAGAACACGTGGTACTCAGTTCTTTGTTTCTGTTATCCATCACTCAGAATTACAGACTCCGAGTCCATCCAAGTTGCTGTGAAGTTCATCATTTTGTCCTTTATGGCTGAGTAATATTCCATCGTGTATATGTACCAAATTTTTTTTTATCCAGTCCTCTTTTGATGGGCAGCGTGGTTGGTTTGGCAGTTGAGGGAAACTGCTAGGGGAGGGCGGGGCATACTCCATTAACAAGTGTACCTGCATAATCAATGTTTGTATGCCTAACTCTGAATTGTACCTCACATCTTTATATTAATAAGAAAAGAATTCTT
>CAUYQG010243849.1:0-17856 GCA_963574415.1 Tarsius wallacei
CTACAAAAAATCAAAAAATTAGCCGGGCGTGGTCGTGCGCACCTGTAGTTCCAGCTACTTGGAAGGCTGAGGCGGAAGGATCGCCGGAGCCTAGCAGGTCGAGGCTGCGGTGGCCGGAAGCGGCCACTGCACTCCAGTCTGAGCGACAGAGTGAGACTCCAACTCAAAAAAAAAAAAAGAAAAACTATAACCACTGTGTTTACAGCAGATCTCTAGAACTTATTAATTTAGCATAAAACTTTATATACATCGAGCAACAGCTACCCATTTCCCACACATCCCAGCTTCTGGTGACCACTATTGCATTTTCTACTTTTATGAGTTTAACAATTTTAGAAACCTCGTATCAGTAAAATAATGCAGTATTTGTCCTTTAGTTACAGCTTATTTAACTTAGCATGATGTTTTCCAGGTTTGTTTTCCAAAGAAGACATACAAATGGCCAACAGATACATGAAAAGATGCTCAACATCATTAATTATTAGGAAAATGTAAATTAAACTTCAATGCGAAATCACCTAAAATCTGTTAGGAAAGCTATTATCAAAACCAAAAAAGATAACTGAAAATGGGTAATTTGTAAAGAAAAGAGATTTATTTGCCTCATGGTTCTGCAGGCTGTACAAGAAGCATGGCATCAGCATATGCTTCTGATAAGGACCTCAAGAAGCTTTCCGTTCATGGCAAAAAGTGGAGGGTAGCTGGGGCCACATGGCAAGAGGAGAGAAAAGAGAGAGAGGAGGAGGTGCCAGGTTCTTTTAAACTGTCAGTTCTCACGGGAACTAGTAGACCTGGAATGTGCTCATTACCATAAGAATGGCACCAACCCATTCATAAGGGATACACCCCCATGATTCAAACACCTCCCACCAGCCCCTTTCTCTGACACCAGGGATCAAATTTCAGCATGGGATTTGTAAGGGACAAATGCTCAAGCTATATCACAAGTGTTGACAAAGATATGAAGAAATGTTCAAACAATATCAGAAGTTCTGATAAAGATGTGAAGAAATTGAAACCCTGTACATGCGAATGTAAAGTTACCTACCACATATGAAGGTGCCTCAAAAAAATGAAAAATAGCAATACCATATGATCCAGCAATCTCACTTCCGGGTGTATATTAAAAACAATTGAAATCAATATTGTGAAAAGGTATCTGCATTCTATGTTTATTGCAGCATTACTCATAATAGCCAAGGTATGGAAAATTCTAATTGTTTTTCAACCGATGAAAAAATAAAAAATACAGAATAGTCATGCCATGGAATATTTTTCAGCTTTAAAAGAGAGAGAGTTTGGATCAATCGTCAACATTTTGTCTTTTGGGCTTTCAATATCACCAAATATTTGAGAGTTACTTTAATGTAAAGGGCCTTTCTTTCTTTCTTCTTTCTTTTTGCATCACTTTTTTTGTGATATCTTCATCCTTTTGAACACAATAATTTTTTATATATTTTCTTATTTCCCATTCACAAAATTCTTTTGGTTGCGTTTCTGGAGTATCTTGAACAGAGGTAGTGTTAACTTTCCCATGGTCAGCTATTTCTTCTATAATTCAAATTTACATTCCCTTCATGTTCATTTCCAGCATCATCACTTTTCTACTCATTGCTTCACTTTTATCTTTATTACACAAATTTCTTCTTTCAGTTATCCATTTTCTTTTTGGTAAAATTTTACATGAGTTTATTATTGGGAGGCAAGGAGACAACTACACACTTTACTGTCTATGAATTGAATTGAGTAACACATGAGGAGTGACTAATCACTGACAGACTTTGAAAGAAGTAACATGTTTTGCTATGAATCATAATTCCCATCTATCATTTTTGATGAATGGACTGGATTGCAGCAAAATTTGTACTTTGTGCAATTGCTCACAATTAACATACTATAGTAATTGATATTGGAGTTGTGTTGTTGAGAAACTGCAGTTAGTTTAATAAATCACGATGGCTGAAATCCATGCATAGCATACCATGCGCAGTGGCAGATGCTTGTATAGTGCCCAGTCAAATTTATATATTTTTAAAATCAACTCTTGTCTGTATAAAAAAGTGATGAGGGAAATGCCACATATAGGAAGAAAGAGGTATCAAATGGGGTACCCATGTAACTAAATTGCAGAACAACTCTGTTTACCTGGTTTTGTTTCCTTTTGCTGAAAGTTTTGTGTACTTAAGAGCCAAGCTTTTAACTACAATGTGGCAAGCATGAAAAACTGTAATCTAGAAAGTCTCAAATTCAAAAATAAATTGTTCAGTTTAAACCGTCTTCTCTCTCCTCATGAATATTTCCAGGAAAATAGCTGAAGTGGGCTTAGGAAATAGACAGTGTCCAATTTTGCACATGCTTGTGGTCCTTACATCTGTGGATCTGTTGGAGTTCAATTCAAAAGTGAGTCAAAACTCAGCAGAACTGCAATCTATTTTTTCTCAGTTCAACCTCTGACAGCTCCAAGAGATTCAACCCTCTGTAGCACATGGGAAAGTGTGGGTAAAACTTAATTACATTTGAAAGCAGAGATGAGTTCAATCCAATTTAGGGAACAAAATAGAATACAACAAAAAGAAGGTTGAACACTAGTATTTCCTGTTATTTTTGCTAAATATCTGGCATACATTAAAAAATATGAGACACAGCAGAAGTAAACAAGCATGAAATAAAATCAAGAGAAACAATCAGTAGAAGCAGAATCACAGAAGACCCAAACATCGAAATTTGCAGGCAAACACTTAAAAAAAAACTTTTATAAATATGATTTTTAAAAAAATATTTTAGAAGATAAGCAGAATGGGTAAAGTCAGAAATTTCTGTGAAGAAGTGGACACTCCGATAAAACAACCAAATTGTTGTTGTTGATGCCAGATGGAAGCCAGTACCTACAGAAAAAAAGAATGAAGAGCATCAGAAGTGAAAAATATGTGGGTAAAAATAAGACCATTTAAAATTCTTTAAAAGACAACTGACTGGTAAAAGCAAAATAAATAACAACGTACTATGGGGCTTATAATGTAAATCAAAGTAAAATCTGACAACAGGGCATAATGGAAATGGAGAAAAAAGGAAATATTCTTACGTTAGATATAAAGTGGTATCATATTAGTTCAAGATAGATTTTGATAAGTTAAAGATGTATGTTGTAACTTATACAGCATAATTCTCATAGTGAAACTTACATCCCAGGGGAGCTCCAAGATCTTTCAATAGCTCCACTATAGGTGAAAATTATTTGCCTATTTTACAAAAGTTGACATTAAGACTTATAGTGCCTTAGCATGAATCAAGATAGTGGCAAAAAAGTGTACTAATAGTCTTTGTAATTACCATCACTGTACAACTACAGTAATAATAATGTCAGTTTCACTTCAGAATGTCTTTGAAGTAGTAAAAATCATTAGTTTGATTAAATCATGACCTTTAAGTATGCATCATTTTAATATTCTGTGTGATGAAATAGTATTTATGCATAAATTGCTTATGCTGCACACAAAAATATAATTATTGCCTCAAGGAAAAGCACTTTTGTATTTGTTTGCATCGTGGACTAAACGATGCACTTTTTCCTTAGAACACCATTTTAACTAAAAGATAAACTGTAGATATTCAGACTTTGTTATTTGGCTGATGTTTTCTCAAACTAACTTAGTAAACTAAGTAAACTAACTTAAGAAAATAACTCAGAGTATTGGTTGTCAATAATTGAATTTAACCTGTTAGGCTTGACAGCCTCCAATATTAAAAGGTTTTCAATAAAAGTGGTGATATTAATAAATATGACTTTTTGATTCCACGTAATAAAATATATTATAATTTGGAAGATCTACACAACTCGCTGGAGTAATATTTTTCTTTTTTTTTTTTTTTGAGTTGGAGTCTCACTCTGTTGCCCAGACTGGAGTGCGGTGGCCGCTCCCGGCCACTGCAGCCTCGACTTGCTGGGCTCCAGCGATCCTTCCTCCTCAGCCTTCCAAGTAGCTGGAACTACAGGCACGCACTACCACGCCCGGCTAATTTTTTGATTTATTGTAGAGATGAGGTCTTGCTTGCCCAGGCGGGTCTCGAACCCGCAGGCTCAGACAATCCACTCACCTCAGCCTCCCAATGAGCGGGATTACAGGCTGAGCCACCGAGCCCAGCTCCCATTTATCTTTTTATTGCTCAAATGTAAATAAGTATCCACCAAACAATGTAGCATGTCCCCTGTCTGGAGAAAGGATGTGTTTAGATTGTCTCTAAAGAAGAAAACAATTAGCAGTTCATTTTGACAATGGTCAATTTGGAACCGTATAGCTGACAATATCAGTGTAGGGCTTATTTTAAATGTAGGCCATTTAGAACTTTTGACAGTGTTGTATTAGTGTGATAAGCAAAGTATTTATTTTGTAAGGATAATTATGTGCAGTATGTATGTTGGCATATACCATGCATGTATTCACATGAATGTATACATACATACAAATAAATCTATAATGTAGAGACTAAAGATATAAAAATTAAGTAAACAATGGCTTGAGTAGACTCATTATCCTTCTCTTTCATCACAATTTCTCTCTTTTGATTTTTTGTTTGGATTAAAAAACACCAGTTGTACACAAAGACAATAAAAATGGGAACAACAGACACTGAGGACTCTTAAAGGGAGGAGGCAGGGAGGGAACAAGAGTTAAAAAACTACCCATTTGGTACCATGCATACCTCTTGGAGGATGAGCTTAATAGAAGTCCAAACCTCACCATCACATGACATATCCATGTAACAAAACAGCATGTGTACTCCTTAAAACTAGAAATAAAAAAAGCACTTTTTGGCCGGACACGGTGGCTCAAGACTGTAATCCCAGCACTTTGGGAGCTCGAGGCAAGAGAATTGCCTAAGCCCAGAGTTCGAGACAAGACTGGGCAACTTGGTGAGACCTCTTCTCTACAATATGTCAAAAAATTAGCTGGGCGTGGTAGCGTGTGCCTGTAGTTCTGGCTACTTGGAAGGTTGGGGCGGAAGGGTCGCTTGAGCCTAGCAGGTCGAGGCTGCGGTGGCTGTGAGCGAGCCACTGCATTCCATCCTGGGGAACAAAGTGAGATTCTTACTCAAAAAACAAACAAACAAACAAAAACACTTTAAAAGGTACCAAACTGATGTTGATGTGTTGGGACAAAGGATATTTGGGGCATCTCTCTGCTCAATTTTACTGTGAACTTAACACTACTCTAAAAAATAAAGACTAAAAAAATTATCTTTAAAGCCCCCAGGTTGAACACTTTGTGTTGAGGTTCTCTGGCATTTGGATAATGCCTTGATTAAATAGCATCAGGAAAAGAGAGTACGAGGATTCATTTACAGTTTTCCTTCTGAAAATAAATTCTTATTTTTTTTTTTTTAAAAATACTATTTATGCAGAAACTCTTTAGATGTAACTAAAATGTTACAATATATTATAGATTCCTCTACAACGTCTGTGAAAAATCTGGACACAGGCTGTATTATATTTCTTCTTTTTTTTAATACTTGAAAAATTCAGTTCTACTTTGTCCAGTCCAGAAGTAAAAATGAGTCTTTCGGAAAGTATTTAATAGCATATAATAACATTTTGGGGAGTGGTCTCTCTCTAACTCATCTTTCTTATTTTTCCTTCTCCTTATCTCCTGTATTTTCAAGCACGTTTCAATATCAGACAAGTGAATTGAAGGATAGTAACTTCTAAAAGCAAGGCGGCTAAAGAGAAGAAACAAACTGAAGGAATACTAAGGCTAATTAATTTGGGTGTTTAATATTTTTCTCTTCGTCATTTGGTACAAGGATAACTTTCACTGCTGTCTAATAAAATGAACCAAGAGTGAAAAGTTCAAATATTGGGCTTTCCTGTGGAGCTGTTTCAGGAGGGCCCGAGAGCCAACATCAGCGGAAGGACCAAGGGAGTTCATGTTTCTGTCTAGTCTGTGGTGGACTGCTGAGATGGCTACTGAGGGCAAATAAAACTCCCAAAACCAAAACCTAACCTGCACCTCCGAAGATCAGTGACCTTGGGTTAAAGAACTTTGCTTCAAGTCTCTGCTGACTTCCTCTGCTTTTCACCAACCCTTCTCCCAAAATTGCCTCCTTAAAGCTAAACAAACAAAAAAGGCAAAACCCCAGACTTCTCAACAAAAGGCATTTTGTTTTCCACCCAACTGTTGTGTAGAATATATAAAAGTCGCAGTCATGGCAGAAGGAAACTTACATTAAATTAACATTCCCCAAAACAACTTCAAATCAATGGATGTGTTTTCCTCCAGAGAAATCCATAATTACCTTGGCTTCAGCACAGCAGAAAATAACAGAGTATCATAGACAGTTTTCCTGAGTTGACTATAGTTCAAATCAAGGGCCACATATGCTGCAAATCTCTGTAATGGCAGGTAACTATAGGGGGCCTACGAAGCCATTTTGCAACTTAAGTGATCCATACCAAAACTTCCAAATATATTGGAACAACAAGTGTTCATTTCTCATGGAATACCCTGAAATGACCAGTACACAACATTACAGTAATAGCCTAGTGATTGAAGCCCGTGTCCTGAGACTTGGGTTGCCAGATAAAATACAGGGCATTAGATTGATTATGCATTTCAGATAAGTAATGTTTTTCAAATGTATATATATCCCAAATATTGCATAGGACATACTTATACTACAAATTACTTGTTGTTTATTTGAAATTTTAATTTAACTGGGTATTCTGTATTTTTGTGTTTTATTTACAAAGTCTGATAATGTCACCTAAGATGATATTTTCCAACTTCAATTTCAAAATTCAGTCATTAAACACTAAGACAGCTGACAATTATATATATTTTAAAATTTAAAAAGTTGCACAAGGTATATGAAATGTAATAAATTAAATGCCAATGCTAGAAGACATAATCTGTGCAAAGATTGCTGATTAATTAAAAGAGAGAGAGAGAGAAAGAGAGATTTACTAAACTGAGTTATAATTAACACCTCTCACTCACAGGTTGGCTCACTTGGTGCATAATTATGACATTTTAGGTTACTGATAACTCCCTTTCTAGAGGTTATTTGGGAACACTGAATATTGAATTTACTTTTGCAGCCATAAAGGCATTGGTTAGTTGATCTAAAGTTGGTCAAAGCAGAATCATTTGGTAGTTGCAACTAACTAGTTATTCTTGGACGGTGTGTAGTTCCAGAATAACATTTTGTTTCTATGGGTTCTCAACAATCATAAGATTATTTAATCTCTCTAAGTCTCAGTTTCTTTTGTCTATGAAATGAAAGTAAAGTCCTAGCCAGAAATTAGCTGTTGTTAAGATTAAATGCGATAATGTAATTAGAACAGTGACTGACACTTTTTGTTAGCTTGCGAATTGTTTGGGCACCATGATTCCTTCTGCCCTATTCACACTATAATATCAGCAGTAAACACAGTGCTTGAGACATGGGAGTAGCTCATATATTCATCCTGTTAGTAATGGTAGTAGTAGAAGTACTCTTGGTAATTCACTAGGGTACTTGTTAAATTCAGAAATTCAATATTTTAAGAGAATTGCCTTTTGTGAGTTGCTGAAGGTATTGTGTTTCTGGAGGCATAGAAGTAAACTTTTAAAACAGATACAAAAAAACAATTTAAAAAATCAAAAATAAATAAATATAAAAATAAAACAAAAAACTTTGAACAGATACACCTTATTTTAGGAAAATTACCAGCAAGTCTCTTGAGTTAATCTACTGAAAAACAGGTACCCACTCACTGGCGGGTATTGTGGGGTTGTCTGCTCACTAACAAAAGTTGTATGTATCTTTCTTCTGGTTTTGCCTTTGAAAAAAATAGTGTAATGATTATATAAAACAAAGATTTTGATCAAACTGTAGGCATGAGGGATATGGTGTTGTTTCAGGTGAATAATATTGAGTTTAGGAAATAGTCTATAAACTACTCTACGTGTCCCCTGTGAGCCCTTAGGTCAAACGACCATATCCTATGAGTTGTGAAGGGTTGTGCCTTCCCTTGAAGGGGAAATGGATATTTTCATTTCTGATTTTGCTGGGGCAGGAGATGAGAGAGTTTTAAAGTAGGGTGGAGATGACTCTTTATTTTGTAAGATTAAGAGTTGCAAGACCAGACTTGGAGACATGCCACTGTCTCCAACACCATGGAAGCTGGTGAAGGTGAATCTGGTAACTGCCATATGGAAGCTGCTTGCCATCTAGTTGGGGAATTTAGGCGGTGTTTAGTTCCTGTAATACCCAAACATACCTGCTGCTATTAGCCATGTGAAACAATGAAATACCTGCTGGGTTCCAGTGATCCTTCCACCTCAGTCTTCTCATGTTCCTTTAGCATTCAATAAAGCTTTGTAAAACAATAGGAGCAGTAGGGGCCTACCCACATTTGGAGAATTAACCAACGGATCATTGTCCCTGCTTACAGAAAATTGGGATGGGGAGAGAGAGCAGCCCAGTGAATCAAGTTATAAGATGACGTGATGTGACCTGCAAAAGTTCTGTAGTAAAGACGAGGAGCCCAGACTATCTGGCAGAACTGAAAAGAGCCCACCAGTTTTGATTTGTAGAATGTTGAAGAATTCCTAAGGGAGTCCCAGAAATCACTTGGGAAGTAGAACACAGTGAAAGAGTGGATTTACTGAAATCCATTTGGATTTTTTTTTTTTTGAGTTGGAGTTTCACTCTGTCATTCAGGCTGAAGTGCAGTGGCACCCTCACAGCCATCCCAGTATCGACCTGCTGGGCTCCAGTGATCCTTCCACCTCAGTCTTCCAAGTAGCCGGAAGGATTTGCTGTAGTGGGAAACTGCCAGGGGAAGGGGTGGGAAATTGCCCGGGGCAGGGGCACACCTCATCAACAAGGGTACTTGCATAATGAACATTTGTATACCTAACCCTGAATTGTACCCCACATCTTCAAAATAAAGTATAACTTTATTTTGCATTACAAAGTGGTAAGATCTTATTAAATCATGTTTATTTTGGCAGTGAGAAAATGTAGAGCTGGAAGTATTGCTTAATTATAATTATTTCACTTGGAATTCCTAAAATCATTAAGAGCTATCAGGAAGGCAAATTCAAGTACAAATGCTTCTCTCCTCTTAAATGGTTTATGATGACCTCTTTTTAAATCTTTATTGTTATAAAAAAATTTTGCATTATACCAAGGGAATCTGGTTTGTGTGTAAGATGGAATCTAGACATGCCTGGGCACATGATAGGAACTGAAGGACAGGTTTCCAAGAGTCTGCTCAGATGAGCCACAAGGGAGCCTCTTGAGGAAGACAGAGTCTGTCACAGGTTTGGCCCAATAACAGAACAACTAAGTTAGAAGGGAAGAATGACTCTGTGTATGATCATTTTGTCACTTGTCGTACTGGTTAATTTTATGAGTCAATTTGTCTAGGCTAAAGGATGCCCAGATAGCTGGTAAGTCATTATTTCTGACTGTGGTTGTGAGGGTATTTTAGAAGAGAAGAGCATTTGAGTCAGTAGACTGAGTAAAGATTTACCCTCACCAATGTGGGTGGGCATCATCAATCCTTTGAGGAGCCAGATAAAACAAAAAGGCAGATAAAGAGCAAATTCGCTCTTTCTTCTTGAGCTGGGACATTCATGTTCTCCTGCCCGTGTGTTGCCAAGTGGGATTCTGTGTAATGCTCTGTGAGTTCTTTGGCCCGCCACTGAAAGGAATTTCAGAGCAGCCAGTATAGTTTTAAAACAGAATTTATTAGACACACACACACACACACACACACACAGAGAGAGAGAGAGAGAGAGAGAGAGACCATGTGCTTGCCTTTGACAAAAAGCTTTATAAACTTTTACAACTATTACTAAGCTAACTAACTGTGAACTAAGAGTGGTGGGCTGCAGGTATCTAATCACGAGTTTATTGCCTAACTAGGTTTGGGCTTTTCTTAAAACATTACGTCTGTGTTTTGGGTAATACTCTATTGTTTTATTTTATTATTGTGATTTGCTGCACCAGTAAATTCACATTCCAGTTCACAAGGTGGTCAGGTCTGGTGCCTGGTCAGTCAGGTGAAGGTTGTACACTAATAAGAAAGATATCTGAATACTTCTCTATTTTAAAACTTCCTTCAAAAAAACTTATCTATCGATGTCTAACCTATACTGAAATAAACTGCCTCACTTATCAGAGCTTCTGGTTCTTGGACCTTTGGACTCTAGGACTTACACCATTGGTTTCCTTGGTTCTCAGGCCCTTGGACTTGGACTAAAATACTCCACTGGCTTTACTGGTTTAGCTTATAGAAGGCAGTTCCATCTCTCTGAAGAACCCGGACAATACACTTGGATTAGTCATTAATTCTGCCTCCATGAACGTGTGTGTAGGTCTTGTGCAAGAACTGTAAGTAAAATCAGAAAAAATAAGTGTTTCATTAAAACTTCTAATCAGGCGTGGTGACTCATACCTGTAATCCCAGCACTTTGGGAGGTAGAGGCAAGAGGCTTACCTGAGCCCAGGGGCTTGAGACCAGTCTGAGCAACTTGGCAAGACCTTATCTCTACAATAAGCCAAAAAATTAGCCAAGCGTGGTAGCGCACGCCTGTAGTTCCAGCTACTTGGAAGGCTGAGGTGGAAGGATTGCCTGAGCCCAGCAGGTCGAGGCAGTGGTAGCTGTGAGTGTGCCACTGCGTTCCAGCCTAGGTGACAGAGTGAGACTCCAACTCAAAAAACAAAACAAAACAAAACAAACTTCTGGGTGGAGAGAAGCTGCTTTAGTTATTTTCTAAGAAATGCCAGATTCCTCTGCCTCTGGCCCCTCAAGTACATGTTACTCAAAATGCTTGGGACCCACAGGTGTTTCAGATTTCATATTTTAAAAGATTTTGGAATATTTACATATTCCAAAATATAAATAATGAGATATCTTGGGGATAGCAACCAAGTCCAAATACAAAATTCACTTATGTTTCATCTATACCTTATGCGTATTGCCTGAATATAATTTTATACAATATTTTTAATAATTTGTGCATGAAACAAAGTTTATGTACACTGAACCATCATAAACCAAAGATGTCACTATCTCAGCTACTCGTTGCATAATCTGTGGTTATTTGGCATCACCAGTATTCCTTACTCTGAATGTGTATGCTACCAGTAAGCAATCATTTTCTTATATTTATCCACACATAAGTATCTAATAATGCTTAAAAAAAAGACATACCATGAACACAATGAAAAATAATGTGTCTAGGGTAACCAAGCAGCACAATAACATCACCAGCTGTTGAACAACAGCAACAACAAACTGTGAGTTGTACACCTGCATTTTGACTGTGACCTATCCCATGAGGTCTGGTGTAAAATTTTTCACTTGTAGCATCATGTTGGCATTAGAATCGGTGCTAAAAGTTATGGATTCCAGAGCATTCCAGACTTGGGATTTGGGATTGGGTATGCTCAATCTGCACACTCACCATGGTGTCCATTGGGAGACAGTGATGCTTTGTAAGAGATGGTGTTGAGGTCTGGCAGCAAAGATTAACAGGTGGAGGAGGTACAGTTGTGGGAAGCAGTGAGAGTTGTGCCCAGCAGGTACAGAAAGTGGGGCCTGAGAGATGAAGCAATATTCAGCACAAGAAGTAACAATGAGGAGACTGTGGCAGTTCCAAGGATAATGGGTCTTGATGCCCAGAAGCATTGATGTTACTAATACTTTCAAGGGTACCAGCAAGGGCAGATGTGTGTTCTCAGTGTTCGACGAGACAGCTAACTGCACTAGTTGGTGAGCATGTACGAAACGTCCTCTGATAAGTCTTCAAAAGATTCTCTGAAGGAATCTTTTCAGGGAGTGAGTGAGAGCAAGAGCCAAAGAAATAGAGATTACATTTCATTCTCATAATACCCGTAATAGTCATTGTAAATAAAATATCATGTAGTTTTAGACATTCATATTCTCATTTTACCGTTAAGGAAAACCAAATCTCAACAAAGCTAATCACCTTGTAAAGGCCACAGTTGGGACAAAACTTTAAGCATTCTAATGCATTTTCAATGCTTATTCTACTATGATACAGCCATCCTTCATTTCAAATATTTTCCATATAGTTATTTTATACCTAAGCCTTCTCAAAAAATTAGATGATGTATGAACTAATAAATTTTTCATTTTTCCATCTATCAGTGCAATGTATTCCTTTTGCATTTATTCATTAAAATCGTATCCATTAAAATGTATTTAATTTTAGTTAAAGTATACCTCCTTCATTTTTATTTGAAGAAATATTTACTAAATTTAAGGTGAGGATATATATATCCCCAAATCTGCAAAAACTATACACGAATCTTAAATTTAATTGGAAACTTTAAAGAAGAATAAAATAGTCCAATCACTGTTTTTTAAAGCTATCTCTGAAAAGGACATTCAAGCAAGATGTCAACATGGGGCTGGATTGGGTCAGGACAATGAAACTTGCCAGGTTAGTCCAGGAAAACTAGAGCAGGCATCAAGTCCAGGCCACAAGCAGAGAGGCAGCCAAGGTCAAGAACAGGACCTTTGCCAGAGGCTGAGCAGGGTGGATGCTAGAGGACCAGCCAAGATAACAAGCCAAGGATGAGTAAGTAGAAAAAACAGCCGAGGAAATAGGAGGCAAGAGCTTAGGAAGCTATGGAGCTATCACAATGACTTCTGGACAGTGTCTCTTTAGCATGATGATGCCTCGTTTAATGCTCCAAGCATGAGCTCACTACATAGTGTCTTAAAGGTAATTTTCTACACCTGGTAACACACACCCTCAATAGAATCTTCGATCCCTTAAAGGACAGGGTGTTGAACCAGAGATAGAGGAACATGAACATCTGAGTTATCAGGGTTGTTATTACAGTATGTAGCAGACTTTCTGATCCATTGCTCATACCCATGTCCATCCATGTCCCCCAGCCATTGCCTTGGCACAGCAGAGAGCATGACAGAGCCTGGAAAATATGATCATCTTTCTAGTCTATTGTTTTGGAAGCAGGAGAAGTGGGATTCCAGATGGAGTGTGGAGTCCAAAGTTTTATAGACGAAAATCTTGAAGAACACTGTGTTCACCTCAAGCCTAGAGAAAACCAAAGAAAGAGTATTTTGGTATTAAAAACTCAGAATTCAGGAATGATCGTGGGGCTTATTCAGCTTTTAAGTGCCCAGGTAAAAGACTATGTCAGAGAATTACTGGATTTGGTTTGCTACTCTGAATGGTATTATGGTATCTGTATCTATAACTGTCATTTGTATGTGTGACTCATATCTGCAATTGTCATTCTTGCAGTGGGAGGTATATGGTCTTGTGTTTTGACAGTCTGTGAAAAGTGGCAGTCTTTTTATTTTGAAGCTGAACTATTTTAGTTGACCCTAAAATGAATGATGCTCATAACAAAAATTCACAATGTTTTCAACATCTAAACATTTAGACTTTCTTAGTCTTGCCAAAAAAGTGGACTCTTCAAGTACAAAAAAAAAAAAAAAAAGGAGAAAGGGGATATAAGGCAAAGGTAAGGCAAATCGCAGAGGTAAGTGTCTAATTGCTCTGAGAAGGCAGTGAGCACCTTCTGAATCACTTGTGTTCTTTAGAATGGTGAGTGGGGATAAGAGTTGTGTAGGAAACAGCAGAAAGTCAAAAGTCTTACCTCTGTAGGGGAGACATGTGTTGGCCAGCCTTTTTAAGACCTCCCTGGTAGGTTATACTTCTAAAGTTTCTATGGGGGTATGCTGTTGTTTTGTACTTTTAACATCTTTACATCCCTAGCCAAATATAATCAAAATCTTAAATCATTCTTTCTGCAATTTCAGACTCTAAACTTTTATTGAAGTAAAGAACACAGCCTTGAAGCAACTTAAAAATACTCACGTAAGAAAGCACAGGGTTTTACAGAACAAAAAGAAGCAAAATAAAATAAAGGGCAAGGTTAGTTATCATTCTACACAGAAAGGGTGCTTTAATTTTTACTTTTTATATAATCTGCACATACTGGAAAGAAGGAATGAAATGCATTGTGTTCAGGCAAGTTTTTGGTTTGGAAACTGACCTGCTCAGAGTTCTGCTTGTCATTTGTTCATTTGTCCATTTGCTGGCTCAACACATGTGAGTGGAATCACAATGAAAATGCATCATGACTTTAGCCTGAGTTTTCTTGGTGGAGGTACAGTTTTCAATACTGCAATGTAACCCCATAGGGAGGAGGAAGGATGACCAGGTATAAAGCTGACAGGTGTGGTGCTGATGGTGTTGTCTCAGTGTATGTGTTATCTATTTATTCTCTGCTTTGAATTGTGGATAATAGCAGAGGACAAGTACACCTTCATCTGAGGGTGTTACAGCAGATACAGCCTAGGGTGACCTCCAGTAATTCACATCCTTGAGATCTCCCCTCCCGAGTGTGACTAGAACCTATGACCTACTTCTTTTTTTTTGGTTGGTGATCTTCTGCAGCTCTTCCGGTCGAGGTTCTTGTCTCATGCCCAGAATGAGGGATATGGAAGCTGGAATGTGAGAAAGCACGATTTGAGAGGACAGAAAAGCTCCCACAGTGGGAGGGTACCCGAAGGGGTTGCCCCCTATGACCCACTTCTAATCAATAGAACTAAAGAGATAAAAAGATATAATTTAAGTTCTTAGGTCAGGCTCAATGGTTCATGCCTGTAATCCTAGTACTTTTGAGGGCCGAGGTGGGAGGATCATTTGGGGCCAGGAGTTTAAGATTAGCCTGGGCAACATAGCAAGACCCCATCTCTTTTTAAAAATTCATTTTTTTAAAAAGAGATGGGGCTCTTTAAAATAGTAAGTTTTTAAAAAAGATGTGAGGTACAATGCAGGGTTAGATACATAAGTGGTCATCGTACAGGTAAAGTTTGGGCCTCCCTTTGGTCCCCACTTTGCCTGGTTTGAGATTGGGTACACTTGTTGATGTTATGTGCACCCCCTCCTCTCCCCTGGCAGTGTCCCACTACTGCCAATCTCGTTCTTTCTTTCTTTCTTTTTTTTTTTGAGTTGGAGTCTCACTCAGTTGCCCAGGCTGAAGCGCGTGGCACATTCACAGCCACCCCAGTGTTGACCTACTAGGCTCCGGTGATCCTTCCGTTTCAGCCTTCGAAGTAGCTGGAACCACAGGCGCCTGCTACCATTCCCGGCTAATTTTTTATTTATTGTAGAGATGAGGTCTTGCCAAGTTGCCTGAGCTGGTCTTGAACCCGTGGGTTCAGGCAATCCACTTGCCTTGGCCTTCCAAAGTGCTGGAATTATAGGCTGAGCCGCTGAGCCCGGCGTCCAATCCCTTTCTTATAGTACTAGGATGAATGTTCGGGATCTACTTATGAGTGATTACATGTGGTACTTAGATCTGTGTCTCTGTGATAGATCACTGAGTATTTTAGACTCTAAATCCATCCAAGTTGCTGCAGAGTTCATAATTTTGCCCTTTTTTATGGCTGCATAATATTCCATTGTGTATATATACCACTTTTTTTTATTCCAGCCCAATTTTGATGCACAGCATGGTTGGTTCCATGTTTTTGCTATTGTGAATAATGCTGCAGTAAACATGCGTGTACTTTGAGTACATCAAAAGGGTGGGTATACTTGGCGGGCCTAATGTAATGAGGCAAGTCTTTAAAAAAACAAGGCCTAGGCATTCCCTGAAGCACGGAATTATTAAGACTTTTCTGATTTTTCTCTTTCTAGCTTTTAAGAAGCAGCTGCAATGAATTCTAGTCTCAAGAAATGGTTGAAAAAGCCTGAAGACTGATCCTTTCCTAGTCAAATCTCCAAATGAGAGTACATCTTGTTTGACACGTTGATTTCAGTCTTATGAAACTCTGCAGAGGACCCAGCTAAGATGTATCCATACTTTGACCTATGTAAGCAGTGAACTAATAAACAGGTATTGTTTTAAGCCTCTACGTTTGTGGTAATTTTCAAAACAAAAATAGGAACCTAAACAGACATCAAAGAAGATTTTCTCAAAGAAAAAAGGAAGCAGAGGCCCGCAGTTCAAGATGACCTGGCCTTAGATTAGGGAATTTAAGATTTTTTTTTTTTTGGCAAGGGACAGCAGGGAGATTTCATGCAGAGAATAGGTTGTCCCTTCTTTTGTGTGAATACTTTTGCAATAAAAGGATGGTAATATAGCCCTAGTCAATAGTAAAGCCCATTGAAAGATGCCCCAGAAAGATGTAAATTTGCAAGGGGTGAAGAAGTTTGCTCGTTCTACCTTGGAAATCAAGGAGTAGTGGTGAGTACTGGACCGTCAGCAGCCCTGGCATATTGAATGGCCAGTTTTATGCAGCCAGGCCCATTTGAGATGTGAGGGTTGGCATAATGTTGCAGTTGAAATGCACACACGTGTGTTCCCCGGCAGGTGGGCACATACGTACACTGGGTCTTCACTACTGGAGGCCTCTGCCAATGTAAATCTAGAATGGGAGAGATTGGCGAGATTCCGTAGGCAAATGAATCAGCCCACTGATAAAAGGAGATTCAAATAGCTAAGGGGCTGAGAAAGAATGACTGTGGATTTTGAAATGCAGCGAGTTTTCCCATGGCAGATAAAAGTGATCTGGAATTAAAATCAAACAAAGAGTTTGATTCCTAGTTTTCATCTTTTTTTTTAGGTTCTGGACCTCGATGTTGTTAAAGATTTTAGTCTAAGATTTGTTTTTTCCGAAAGGGTCTCCGTTGAGACTATTCAGTACCTCATCTTCTCCAAGATATAGGAAATAAAGACTGTGACCTGGAAAGCATATGTAGCTCTAACACCTTTCATGTGAATGCTTAGCTGAATTAGGGATCTTGATGTTAATCCTCAAAGCACACAGAGTATCCAAGAGTGTGGCAGGAAGGTACCCAGAACAGCTGTGGGGCCATTACTAATGCCGATATAGTGCAAGATTCTCTCTAGAGGTGAGATTTTTCCACGTACAGGATGCACAAGGGATAAGCAGCTGCTTTATTGCTAGAGTTCTGGTACAGCTTGGGGAAATAAGCCCTAACATGTGATGAAGATCCTTTCACAGCCCCGGAGGGGATGCTGTTCACACTGAAGTCTGGAGAATGGCTTCCTGAAGGAGGTAACGCACTGCCAGCATGGTTGTATATAGGGACTGGGGTGAAGGTCTAGGTGGTGTTGTAGCTAAGGGCTGACTTCGTTGATGTGCAGAAGCTCAGATTCAGTCTGTGATCTTGAAGGGTACATCATGTTCTGTCTGGCAAGGTTAAGGCTCTGGGATTCCCTTGGAGGCATTTTTAGAAAAGGGAACACATCAGAGCCTTGCCCGAGAGAGGCAGCTAAGAATCATTGAAAGACAGCAGCCAAAGTCACAAAAGATAGGAATACAGAAAGCAGTTGCTAAGCCAATCTGATTATATCAGATGCTGTCTGTGATCAGTAGACTTGTAGACAGACCAGACACAAGACATTATCTGACAGATACTATTTCATTTGGTGTATTGATCATACTGTAGATCCATATAAACAATACAAACATTTGAATATGTGTGCATTCATGATTATCAATTAGTCATATATAAAACATGGGCGTTAACATTTCTATTACCAGGAAACAATTAAACATTGAGAAGGCAGTGAATTTATGCTTTCTGATCACAGAATTCAGGAATGTGTTGTTTTTGTAGTAGCAAAAAATGAGAAACTTTCCTTCAGGTTATTCCTGGGAAATAAGGAACCAAATTTTCCTATCCCAACACAAATGTTGTCTTTTATTTAGTAGGGTTAAGTTCACAACTGATAGACTTATAAAAGCTATTTTGTCCTAGAAATTTTGCCTATAATTCAGATTTTGCTTATAGTAGGTGGTTAGAGCTACTTTGATCTTGACATGCT